>CARXXK010001441.1:0-27248 GCA_949089665.1 Macrosiphum euphorbiae
ATTATAGGTACCTATAATAGGTCAATTTTTTTTTAATACCATAGATATACTACCTATATAATATCAAATATGTCTTATACCTAGACTGACAAACTGTCTCTGCTCAGAACCGTTTTTCTTATACAATGATATTATATCATTGAATTCAAATTTAATATCATCCATTATACAGTGACCTACTTGTATCCTACTGTACAGCAGAGCACCTTTTTTATATTTTTTTTCACGATTAAAATATTTCCTTTGTAAAAGAAATAATAACAAACTTTAAACAATTTTAACAATGAAGCAAATTATCTCGGTATTTATCTCCGATAAAAAATTTAATTTATTAAAAAGCAGTTGAAAAGAAGGATTAAAGTAAAAAATCGTTTTGATTGAATATTGAACTCGAGAAAATACCTACCATAAGAGAATTATTTTGTTGGTAAAACTTATTATTATTCTCATTTAATAATTTCTCCTTTTTATTATTCATTAGCGCAATTATTGTATACTTACATAAATAAAAATAATTGGGTCATAATCGAAAAAAAATGTATGCAAAGGACTCTAAATAGGTACCTATATTACCTATATAATATATACATAAATATTATTTAAGTATATAACTATAAATAATGTCATCTATCAACAGTATTTATTTAGGTAGGAACCTACTTCTAAACCTATTTTCACAGCTTATTATTCAAATTAAACAATTCTAAAAAGCTACACATTCATTGAACAATTTTACATTTTGCAATACCTATATTAAATTCTTTAATTATAATAGTTACACTATAGTATGAATAATAATGATGTACCTAATACTAAATGGCTGCTTTTTAATCTTGATTAATTAAACATGTATCTATATTAATTATAAAAAAAGGGAAATTATTACGCAAAACCGGTTTTGGAAAAGCATAAGCACCTTTTTTTTTGTAAATTATACATCGCAATGGATATTACGTATAGGTATATAGGTATAGTTATAGGTACCTGTAGTAATCGTAATATGTATAAGTATACATTAATATTATATTATGACGTGTGGTATGCGCTATTGACTATTGTATATAAATATTGGATTTCGGGTATTGTAGTATATTATAATATTATTATATTATGCCGTGTATTTATTGGTGTGTTAATGTAAAATGTGATCACTTCGAGAACAATATGTATAACTATACATATTATAACGTATATAGGCAGCTATATATATTGTAATATTAATGTTTCAATTTGCCATGATATACATTCGTATATTATAATATATTGGTAATATAATAGCGAGCCGTGGTAAATACCGCAAAAGAAAATGTTAACCTACTTGTCGCTGGCGTATAACACATAATCTTCTCTCGATTTTTTTCTGTCAGTTCGTTATTATATATTTTATATATATATATATTTATACATGTATACATGTACCTATCTAATGTATAAATATTATAAGACACCACAGAGTGTACCGTAAACGATCTAGTCGGATTAGCAGTGTTGTTCAATTATAAATAATAATAATAAGAAGAAGAAGAAGAAGAATATGAACTAAAAAACGATCTTTTTTTTTCGATTCGTTTCACACTTGGTCCGCCACCAGCCGATGTATCATATTATACCTGCCTATATAAATCTATATTATATATAGTTAAGAGAGAGACCGATAGACCTACAGCTGATATTATTGTAGTAGGCATACGTTTTTTATGTACCTACTTACCGTAATACCGTGTAATTTTACGTCGTGCGCGCATCGTGGCCGTGTATCTTGTTTGTCTATATTATATGTAGATAAAGCTCACTCGGTAAATTGCTGCTGCAGGATCTCATGATGCGGAATTTCTCGTGACGACGACAAAGTATGATGATGGTTGTTGGGGATTATAATAGACAAGAGGCATATACAGGGACCCCACAAAGGGGAGGGCTGTTGGACCGGGAGTTCAGCGGCATCAGCGGCCCAGTAATTTTAGGAGCCCGTTAAAATGAATTTGTAATTTTTGAAATTTTGATAGGATTACTTATTAGTTATTTTATAGGGCCTGCAAAAATATTTAGGAGCCCAAATTTTGGGGGGCCTGGCCGCCAGGGTATTGGGTAATAGGGGGTCTGGGTTGAAATCCCGACATACCAAATCCCGACAAATCACAATACCGACTGTTTAAAATCCTGATAGAAATCATAATACCGACAGTTTAAAATCCCGACCAAACATATTTACATAATATTATAATATAAAATATTATTATGAAATAATAACTTACCTGTGCAGGCCATTAATTTTCTTTTTTCGCAGCACCAATGACATATAATATGTCCTCTCGATTATTGTCTTTTGTCATTAAATATCCCTTGACACATATTTTGGCATTTCCTTTTTGAGATGGGATAATTTGACATATTTCACTCATAATAAAAAACTCCTAACTTATATTTAAAACAAAAGTACAATACAATTAGCATGCAAAAATACGTTTGTTCATTTGAAATGTTCAATCGTTCATATGAGACTCGGGACAAATAATTGAGCGTTTTAGATAATATAGGTAGTAAATTAAACTTTTATAAGATAAGATAAAATTATTTTATTTTGTCGATATTTAAAATGGTCGGTATTTTGAACTGTCGCGGTCGGTATTTTAGACTGTTTTGATTTTGGTTTCGGGTTTTTGACCATTCGGGATTATCATTGTCGGGATTTTGAACGCCTCCCGGGTAATAGGTATACACTATAGTACAATTCACTATAGTATAGGCTCTTATACAGTCTGTTTAGGTAGGTACGTTATATATATACCTACTGGGTGATTCTTTTATCAAACAACACTCATTATTTCAGAAAGTGTAAATTTTTTTGAAAATATTTTTTACATAGTTTCAAGTCGCTTATAAAACAACGTTTTTATAAAAAAATTATATTTTTAAATATTTTTTATCCTTATAATTTTTTATGTTTTTTACTTTTTGAAATGACAACATAGGGTTTTAATTTTATATTCTAAATAGTAGAATATTTTTCTTAGTATTTTGATACATTAAAATCGAATTTGAGCCGAGTAGTTTACGAGTTATAAGTATTTAAAGTATAGACGAGCGGAGTAGAATGGTTCGGGGTTACCCCGCGAAATGTTTGTCCACTTCACCGCTCATCAAACTTTGAATATTTATAACTCATAAACTACTCAACCCAAATTCGATTTTCATGTATCAAAATACTATGAAAAATATTCTGCTTTGGAATATAAAATTAAAACCCTATGTTGTTATTCAAAAAAGTAAAAAACGTTGTTTTATAAGCGACTTGAAGCTATGTAAAAAAATATTTTCAAAAAAATTTACACTTTTTGAAATAATGAGTGTTGTTTGATAATAGAATCACGCATATACCCCCACTCGCCATTTCATGACGTACCCGCCACTGCGACTTCAGTAGGGTTATATGGTTATATTTACTATTTATAATTAAGGCTTAATAAATCGAATCCGTTAAACGATCCGACGGAATATAATTGAATGACATTTTTGCTGCGCGGTGATTGTATAAGCGCGTGTTTTGAATTGTTGTAGGTATATAACAGTAGTAACAGTAGGTGGGGGTGTTATGCATACACGTCGTAAAATATCTTTAAAAATTCGCAGGAGAGAAATCGTTAACCATATTATAGCCGATTGCCAACCGCCGCTGCAGAGGTCAACGCGCTCGACGACAGTATAATATTCTGGACGCGGTAATTAATTGGTTTTAAGTAATGAAATCGTCAACGTTTATATAAGTCACTGCAATAGTGCAATGTAACCGTCTGAAACATTTTCGGAAGAATGGGTTGAACCCGGAAAACCACCCTTGCCCTCAAAACGAACGACGATGACGACGACGACGTATTTACACGATACACGATAAAATGACAGTCAAAAATATATTATTTGTAGATAAGCGGATACCGGTACATACGTCAACAGGTTATACGGATTGTAGTATTGTACACTGTAAATGTTATAATTTATATAGGAAACTCGCGTGTAGTACCTATTTAGGTATATTATATATTATTATTATTATTGTTCCGCCGCTGTCGCTTTCAGATTGCGACACCAATTTATAATAACAACTGCGCGAGTTTAGCCGACCGTGTCTTCCTGTGCCAGTGGCGTATTTACAGGGGGGGGGGTCCATGGGGTCCGGACCCCTCCCATTGACTCGTGTCTCGTACATGTTAAATGTTGTGCAGTTTTTACATGATTAAAAAACAAATTTTATCATACGATTTTATGGATTGTATAAAAAATTTTCGAAGCTATATAGTTATATCAACATTTTCAATAAATATCGTAATTATTTTTATCAGTTGGGTACCGAAAATGGTTGAAAAATACCAAATTCATTTTTTAATTCAAATATTTTGTAGTTTTGTACATTGCCAGTATCTACAACCACTCCAGAGAGATCTTTTTCAAACTTTTTAAGGTTGAAAAGCTATCTAAGATCAACTAAGAATGAAGTAGGTATCTAATGTAATTAAGGAAATATTTGTATAAAAGTTATAACATATAACTATATTTTCGATTCTGAGGGATCTATTGGTTCTACAATGGTGTTTATTTTTTTTCCTGTATACAAAATTTCTTCCAGAAGGAGTGCTTCGATTTCAACATGTATAGACATATAGTACCTACCTAACTTATATTTTAGAAAATTGGATCAAGATAGTACTTTAGAGAGGTCATTTTTCGATTTTCTCAATAGTTATTTAATGCCACTGTAAAAACCACCAAAAAATTACGAAAAACCGCTAAAAATGGGATTTTAATTTCTAACACTTTGTCTATCACCATAGAAAAAAATAAAAATAAAAGTATTTCATTATTAATTCAACTTACATGCTATAATAAATAATAACAATATAAAATATCCAGACTGACAAACAGTCTTCGCTCAGAATCATTTTTCTTATACAATGATATTATGATATTATATTATCATTGAGTTCAAGTTTAATACAATCCATTATACATTGACCCACTTGTAACCTACTGTACAGCAGCAGAGTGACATCCACTCACCCGCTTTTTTTTAATTTGTTTTGTACATATTATTATTTAATAATTAAAAACTCGACAATTTTATATCGTCTTATAAATATGGTATATTTTATTTAATAAAGAGTAAATGGGTGGTGTGGGGGGCTTCGTCCCCCGTGGCTCTGTGTTCTGAAAATTATCTGGACCCTCCCCATGACAAATTCCTAAATACGCCACTGTCTTGTGCAGGTCCGTAGGTACTTGTGTACTTACAACAATATAATAATTTTTCTCGTATAAACGCGTAGGTAACCTATAACTACCAAAACAGTGTACCGGGTAAAACACCGCGTTTGACCACGTTAACGATATATACTTGTGAGTTGTAAGTACTGCCGTACTGGTAATATCGTTATGTATTATTTGGTTTGCCTACAATAAAAATCTTACAGTGTTTAATCGAACATTTTAGACGGCCAGTTTATTTATCATAATATATAGACATACAGTATATTTACAGGGTATCCATAAGAAATAAAATTTAAAAACGGGAAATTTAAAAAAAAAAAACAAATAAATGTGAATTTTAACTCGTCTAAGTGGCAATCCATTATCCATTTTTCAAGTAGTATAAAATAGATCAATACTTTGTTTTCATCATACACCATATTATTATTTACGTTTGCTTTTACATAATTTAAAAGCGATAAAATATTTGATGTAAATTCTACATTATTAGAATTTTTACTATATTTTATTTTACTTTTCCGACTTCACATACTGATATGAACTCCGAATTAAGATTAAAATAACGAATTAAAACGAGTACGATGTTCAGGTTTTTATGCTTAGAAGTAACCTCGATTGTTCAAAAAATCATATGGTTTCTAATTCTTTACAAATCTTTTGCTTTAACTTTTCAATAGTAGATATAATTAATGTCTATCGTACCCCGTGGTGCATTTCAATTCCCTATTAAAATTTTCCAGTACACATTTATATGTATATTTATAGACTATAGTAGAATAGTAGATACATACCTGATCCCTAAGCTCCGTGTTCACCCCACATTTGAATTTCGAAACAAAATTAACTCGTTTGTGTAATTCGTTTGTGCTTTTAATCCCGTCGTTTGTGCTCCATCCCTTCCCAAGTCATCCAACTATCAAAGTGATGGGGCAGGGGACATGATTATAGCTCGCCACCTCAACTGGCATATTACATATACCTACATACACATCATAACTACAGGGCGAACAGGACGTCGAGGAAACGCACCTTGTACGAGAGTAAATCCATAGAAATAAAACATGTAATACCTAAGTGTACTACGATTATGAAAATGATCCATCGCCTTTGGAAACTACGGCTCGGCGTGTGTTTAAATATTATAATATTATGAACGCGATGTATGCTGAAGTGGCTGAGCAGTGTGCCTGTATTGTGCGTCCATAAAATATTATAAATAGGTAAGTCGGAAAAAATTAATTCACCTCCTCCGAGACTTTAACGGATTTCCACATATACGTCACGCGTCTCTATAATTTCGTCGTTTACATCGCGCAACGATGCGCTGCACCACATAATATATTATTATTATAGTCATATCATACGCATTCAGCTGGCGTGTTTTTACGGTTTACTCCGATTGTAATGTTTTTCAAAAACGTTTTAAAGGGCCCGCCTGTTAAAAGATGTCGAGTAGGTATATCTACCCTAACTGCCACCCTCGCCTAATCCGAAAAAATAAAAATTCTTTTCTTAGCGCGGGAAACGGCCCCGCGTTTATGTGAACAGCGTAAATGTTTTAAAAGTTGAATTATCGATTTCCCTATTCGTGTGTTTTATACTTCACTGCAAAGCGGGTATAATATTATGACATATGATGGGTACTATACAAATATATGAGCACAATAAATAATACTTATTCCCAGGTTTTTACACAGCATTTATTAATTATTAGTACAAACATACCGCTCGCGAGCTATGATGAGATACTCTCATTATATTACATAAATATAATCTAATCCCCCGCACCATCGAGAATTGATTATATGTTTTCTAATACATTTACGTTTTAAAACCCGTGGGTTTGTTTTCATTACAAACTTTACACGGAAAAGAGTGTTCTAGTTTATTGTTTACACGCATAGAAAAAAAAACTCAAGTATATAAATCCACGGTAATGGGGTCATGTATCTCCTGCATTCTCTATATATATATAGGTATTATTACAGTCCTTAATCACCCTACCGCCCTTTTTCTCCAATATACAAATTTGTATTATAATATACTTAAGTCAAATGAATAAAAAAACGGAACTTTTCTACTTTACCGGACACCCTTTTTTTTGCAATTTTTTTTTTTTAAACTTATGTAGTTAAGCACGCTGAAAACGATGGTGAAGTCCAAATTTGGCGCACGGACTTAGTTTTGAAGTTATAGCCTTTTGAAGTTCGCTATTTTGCGATTTCCATGCATTTGCGCAACACTATACTTTACCGCGCCTATTACGAATATTAATATTTTTTTTTTTCGATAAGTGCCGTAAAACTTGTAATCACTGCTTATAAGTAGGAAATCTAGGGCAAAATTATTTATTATCAGGAGGATTGAACCACGACTGTTACCGCACGACGACAAGTTGAATTTTTTTCAACTTTCTGGTAACGCCTGGTAACATGGTATATTAATTAGGTAACCACAATATTCAGCCAATCAAAACACTGTAATTTTAGGACGACGTCCTAAATTATGGACGACACGATACAGTGGCACCTTAAACAGTTTACTTGCGGTTAGCGCCGGTTACACGCCTATTCTTTACTGGCGCGAAAACATTAAAATTCATTTTAAATATTCTATACTATGGAGAAACATATAAATTTGTTTGATTTAATGGAATGGTCAAGCCTGAACGATGGCTTAGGTTTGATTGTCAAATTACAGTCATTTGGTAAATTGCCAAATGAACAAAATTGTATACGAGGACATCCGATGAGATTGGTTAAAGATCAATCGTCAATCGATAAATACAAATGGATTTGTAGTGCAAAAATTAACAAAAAAGGAAAAAAATCATGCAATTATAGGTACCTAAATAGAAAATTACTAAAACTACTGGAACAAATCTAATTTCGCAGCCTCGCAAATTGTTCGGAAATCTATGTATTTCAACGAGTTAAAATTTACGTATATACCCGCGCCACAGTACTCCCGAGCGGGGTGGTATTTTTGTTTTACCGATTTCTTTTTTTTATATTATTATGGCTATTTTACGACTGTCTCATTATTACTAAATTGTATATTATTACTAATATGGGAACTTTTCTACTTAACCTCGATTTGGTATGCAACGCCTTCCGAAGTAGGCCACAGGTTTAAAAAAATGCATTTTTGTTGCACCGATTCACCGAGCGGGGTCACTCGATCGCTGCGCTCGCTCGGACAATTAAAACGAAAATATCCCCCGATTTGCTGTGCAACACCTCCCCAAGTGGGCCACAGGTTTAAAAAAAATGCATTTTTGTTGCACCGATTCACCGAGCGTGGTCACTCGCTCGCTGCGCTCGCTCGGACAATTAAAACGAAAATATCCCCCGATTTGGTATGCAACGCCTTCCGAAGTAGGCCACAGGTTTAAAAAAATGCA
Source organism: Macrosiphum euphorbiae (assembly GCA_949089665.1). NCBI lineage: Eukaryota > Metazoa > Arthropoda > Insecta > Hemiptera > Aphididae > Macrosiphum > Macrosiphum euphorbiae. The sequence goes on from CARXXK010001441.1 coordinate 8,663, forward strand.
TTTTTGTTGCACCGATTCACCGAGCGGGGTCACTCGATCGCTGCGCTCGCTCGGACAATTAAAACGAAAATATCCCCCGATTTGCTGTGCAACACCTCCCCAAGTGGGCCACAGGTTTAAAAAAAATGCATTTTTGTTGCACCGATTCACCGAGCGTGGTCACTCGCTCGCTGCGCTCGCTCGGACAATTAAAACGAAAATATCCCCCGATTTGCTGTGCAACACCTCCCCAAGTGGGCCACAGGTTTAAAAAAAAATGCATTTTTGTTGCACCGATTCACCGAGCGTGGTCACTCGCTCGCTGCGCTCGCTCGGACAATTAAAACGAAAATATCCCCCGATTTGCTGTGCAACACCTCCCCAAGTGGGCCACAGGTTTAAAAAAAAATGCATTTTTGTTGCACCGATTCACCGAGCGGGGTCACTCGCTCGCTGCGCTCGCTCGGACAATTAAAACGAAAATATCCCCCGATTTGCTGTGCAACACCTCCCCAAGTGGGCCACAGGTTTAAAAAAAATGCATTTTTGTTGCACCGATTCACCGAGCGGGGTCACTCGCTCGCTGCGCTCGCTCGGACAATGAAAACGAAAATATCCCCCGATTTGCTGTGCAACACCTCCCCAAGTGGGCCACAGGTTTAAAAAAAAATGCATTTTTGTTGCACCGATTCACCGAGCGGGGTCACTCGCTCGCTGCGCTCACTCGGACAATTAAAACGAAAATATCCCCCGATTTGCTGTGCAACACCTCCCCAAGTGGGCCAATTTAATATTTTGCTATAATGTGTAAAATACCTTAAAACTTTCACCCCTTCAATTATAATATATAAGTATCAATATTCGTAGTAGGCGCGCGGTAAACTAGTGTTGCGCGAATGCGTGAAAATCGCAAAATAGCGAACTTCATTAGGCCATAACTTCAAAACTAAGTCCGTGCGCCAAATTTGGACTTCACCATCGTTTTCAGCGTGCTTAACTACATTAATTTCAAAAAAAAAAATTGCAAAAAAAAGGGTGTCCGGTAAAGTAGAAATATACCAAAAAAACAAAGCTCACTGATGATATTATAATACTTTATAGAATTATGTAAGTGTCACGTTTATTACTATTATTATTTTTAAACAAAAAAACATTAAATCATAAATAATAATAATTATTATTATTATTGCGTAATTTTGTATACCCACATAAAAAAAATTATATTTATTTTTAAAAAAGAAATGTATGCATAAAATCATATATTATAATTATTATTGTTATTGTACCAATATAATACATCATATTATGTTATTAATGTTGTAAATGTATTTTAGATTCTGAATCATAAGCACAGTTTATTTTTATAGTCATTTTAAGTTCAACTTTGGACAAAATTACATAACAAAATAGGGCGGTCATGCTTAAAAAGATGCTCTGCTGTACAGTAGGAGTAGGTAGGTTACAAGTGGGCCACTGTATAGTGGAAGGTATTAAATTTTAATTCAATGATATAATATCATTGTATAAGAAAAACGATTCTGAGCGGTGACGGTATGTCAGGTTAGGTATAGGTATCTAAGACATATTGAGGAAATTCTGGAGCGGCAAACGTTTTGCAGAACAAACGCCGACGTTTGAAACGTTGAAGAGGTAGAAATTCGTGAGCGCTTGGTATTTTGTTAAACCGCGGTCGTGGTGTATGACATAAAAAGTAAATCGTGATAAGTCGTGATAGTAATAGTGATAACGATCGGCAAAAGTACAAACAAAGACAACCACGGTTATGGTTACTAGAACGAAACAGACCAAACGCTGGATTAGGGCGTTTACAATGTTTGCAAACGTTTACAGCAACCGTTTAGCAACCGGACGTTCCGAATTTCTCCGTTATCAAACGTTTGCAACGTTTGCCGCTCCAGAATTTCCTCATTATATACTTATCTACGGTATTAAAAAAAAATTGACCTACCTATAAATTATAATAAATTACAAATTAATCATATCACAATATCCATTAGGTACTTATAATGCGTTATACATCAACAACAAACCCTGATACTATATCATAGATATATACTAGTGTACTTTAGAAGTTTCAAGTACCTACGAATAATATTATACAATCACAATAAAATAACTAAATCAGTTATTCTAGGTTTTTTATTAAGTAATTTCGTCCAAATTTGAACTTAAAATGACTATAAAAATACAATTTTGTTTATATATTTTTTAGATTTCTTGGTAACAGAATTAACTACTTACGTGGAATCTTGTTTTAAATTTTCAATCCTTAGATATAAAAGTTGAACATTTTATAAATTTTTATAATTTAACTATTTTCAAAATTGTATGGTGTATAGGAAATGCTGATAAGAACATTCAGTGAAATTTTCATGTATCTACAGTTATTCGTTTTTGAATTACAACAAAATAAGGAAATCGCTACATGAGAAATCGAGTGAATATAAAATTTTGTCAACATTTGAATTTCAAACGCTCATTAAAATTTAATTTACGGGTACATCAACTGTATGCAGCCGCGCTATTTGCCAAATAGGTTGGGGCTGAGCTATATACTAATCTATGGGGCGGAGCTCGCTCATTGTACTATCACAGAATATTGTGGTATTCTGTGGTACTATTAAGCTGTTATCACTGATACACGGCCGTCGCAGGGTCGCACGTCTGTTATCATTTGGTCGTAAAATATTATAATGAGAATGCTTAGATCATATACTATTTTTATTTTTCTAGTATATGATCTAAGTGAGAATGGCTAAATAACATTTAGCCATGGTGTAGATTAGGCCGGCACGGCGGCACCGGCCAGCAAGTCACGCCCGCGCGGGGTAGTTCGTTCGCTGCACACGGTTGACGCGTACGTCATTCACAGGCGCGAATCGCCAATAATTTTATTATTATATTATTCCGTCCGGCTCGAATAGTCATCAAATTTGGTATTATCGTTGGGCGCTATTAATCGCCAACAATAAGTGCGTTGTTATAAGCGTATCGTTTTTGATATTGCTTTTTATAGTGCGCCCGGGAGCCGCCTAGAAAATAGTGCGTTAATAATTTATCATACCGTGATGGCGAATGCCGAATCGTCACATAACATACCTATTATTACTGTCAATTTGTTGCCGTGTATGCAAGTCGCCGCTGACACGTCTTATTATTGTTCAAAGGCAATTGTTATTCTGTTCTGAAGGCGCGAATCGCTTCGCTTATATTATTGTGTGCGAGCACAACCATGGATTTTTGTTATAATTAAACCGTTTTAATTGAGCATAAATCGCCGCCGTTGTATTTTTGTTTTATGCGTGTGAATCACGGTGTTATTATTGTCTGGTTCGAATGGCTTCGTATATTAACTTATTATTATATTGTGTGTGTAAATTATTATAAAGCTTTTATACGGGCACAGGTTGAGCAGCTGGCCAGCAGTTCACCGACAAAATTGTGAGTTGTTCATATTATTATTTTTATCAAATATCATTATTATTCTGTTAGGCTGGAAGGTCCATTTATTATTATATTTCATACATTATTGTGTTATTGTGTATTATCATATTATATTATATTGTGTATTATCAAAATAATTAATTAAAACAGCAACTTAGTACTTAAACCTCCTGTTATTAAATATTTAAGGTTACCCAGTTGTCCTTTAGTTTTAAGCACACACACCACACGCATACATGCATATTTACACACCCACCGGCCACCACACACTAGCATTCGATAGTCGTGTTCGGCAAACCCGTCCACCTAATAGCTAATACCTATATACACATTTAACACAGGTTGGTCAGTGTGCATAGGCGTAACAGAGTATGTACGGTGACCGGGCGCACATTCTAATATTGTAACGTTCCCGGCACAATCAGTAGTAATTCCAGTTACAAATTAACATAAAATTCATTTGAGATCTACCTATATAAACTTGAAATATTTACACATTTGTTTTTTGTTAATACATTTAAATATTTACATAAATACTATATTTAAATAGTAACGCACTTTCAAATTAGCAATAAACATTATAAATATTTTATAGTTATAGTAGAATATAAAATAGACTCAAAAAAAAATAACAAAAAATTTAAAAATAAAAAAAATAACAACAATAGAACAACTATAAATTGTTTTGCATTTTATTTTTTTACAATAATAATACATTCAATCATAAGCAATGATGATAAAAATAAAAATTTGTTATTGACATATATAAAGCAAATAATTTTATATAGATTTATAATTATAGGTATTATTTTATAAATACTAAATAACTATAAATTGTATAATAATAATAATAACAATAAAAATAACTATATTATATTAATAAATATATTTGGAACTAGTAAATACATTTGAATATTTACATGTGTACGGTAAACTAGGCAAATATCTAATATCAAAGTACCAACTATGCACAAAAAATTAACACAATCCACATAGGTACTTATATATTGGTCCAAAAATTTACATTATACTACCAATAGAAATTAAACACAGCAACTCTTTTAAGATTCTTAAAAAAAAAATTACACTTTGGCTATTACAAGAACAAAATATAGACAGATTCATAACAAACGTATAGGATTACAGCATTATTTATAATATTAGTATACGACTTTAGTAATTATTATTAATTTTAGTTTTGTATTACCATATTATATTGTATTATTTAACTACATAATTTTTTACATACTACTAAATTATATAAACCTCGATATAAACAAAGAGATGAAAATATATTATATTACTTATATTATTAATATTATAGTTAGGTATGTGAGAAATGTATGTTACAAATTGTAATTATTTAACTTATAAGAACTATTTAATGTATTTATATTTCAAATTGTGAACTCATGGGCCCCCACACGAACATGTTCAGTGGGGCCCATTATCTTCTTGAAGATTAAATAAAAATAAAAAAAATAAAAAGTACACAGAGCATATTATACATATATATACTTATTGATCACAATACTAGTATGTATAATACTATACATCACTATAATATATATGCAGTGTTGGGTAAGTTACTTTTAAAAAGTAATTAAGTTACTTTATTCGTTACTCAAATAAAATTGTAATTTAATTACTTTACTTTTCGAATAGAAAAGTATAACTCATTACTTTCACGTTACAAAAAAAAAAAAATTTAATTTCTTGGCAATTATCTTCTGCAAGCGAATTGAACAAGCAAATTCTTTATAAAACCTGTATAGTTAATAGGATCGTATAAAACTTAGTCTTCTACACATGCTAATAGGAAACCTATTAAATAATAAATTTAATTAACTGTTTTCGTGATTTGCGAGGTGATTTGTATGGTGTAATTAGACATTTCAAATGTCAAAACCATGGAAAACTGAATTATGGCGAATTAAAATCAAATATGTATACAAATTACTAATTAGATTGGTTAACATACTAATACCCACATTATACATATATTTTTTTTTTCAATTCGCAATAGGTAGTTAATTATTATTAAATAATTTGAAACTGTAACACGTTATTCTATAGAAATTACTTTTAAAAAGTAATTTACATTACATTTTTGTTATTTGGAAGTAATTCTAATGAAATTACGTAACGTGTTACAAGCAAAGTAACGCATTACTTTCGTTATGTTACTACCCAACACTGTATATATGAACATTTATTTAAGTTATACATTATTTTATAATAATAAATATTTTCAATAATGGATATAGGCGAGGATATAGGTATAATAATGATTAGTTAAAGTTTAGATTTATTAATGTCATTTTCAGACATGGCGTTTATATTCGTTCCTATACCTGCCAATATCATATTGATTTACCATTTCTGACTATATTCTCAAAACTTTGCTCCATATTTTGCTGTGATTGTTCAGTAGGCACGAAAACAACAGGTTTATTCTCTAATACAATAAAAATAATTACTTATAGGTACTATGTGAAAAATATATAATAATATGATTTACTTACCATCTATTTGATTGCTTTCTGACTGAGCAGAGCTTAGAAACACTTCACCATTTATATTTTCAAGAAAGGTATCTGTAATATCTGTTATTATAATCACAATTTTTAAGAACATACTGGAGTACAAGTATTTTAATATTAAAATAGTTACCATAGGATTCTTCAACTAAATCAGGGCTTTTCTGAAATATGTCTAAACTATCATTGTAGCTAAAATTATTTTCTCCTAAAAATCAAAATAATTAAGAAACAAAAACATTATGACTTAAGTAAAATATGTTAAACAATATTATAATAATTATATAAGTAAAATTCTAAATTACCGAATTTTAACTGTTTTGATCTAAACCCGCTGTTATTGCTGATATGTTTTTAAATATTTGGCGTAGTTATATTATTAAGTGCATAGCAATAATCATTTTCTACAGATAAACTACTATCCTCGTTAATATCTGAACATAAATTAGGAGAATGAGCATTAAAATAATCTAATTGTATATTACAAAAATTTCAGAATTTGTGTCTTAGACTCGATCTTTGATTACTTTATTAACACTACTTGGAACATTGTGTTCCAAAAGATTTAAGTTGTTTTGATCAACTCTGTTGACTTCTTATTGAATATGTCGACAAAGTTGCCTCTTAGATAAATCGTTTAAACTTTTATGCTTATGAAAATTTGCCCTACAAAGGAAACTGTAAGTTAACATAAAAGACTAAATACTGTAGATATATTATATGAATTACTTTAGTAATGAGGTAAGTTTGGTGTTAAAATACACCATTTGGAGTTTAAACACACATTTTATTGAATAACAAATAGTTAACTTACCTGTTGTCCATGTTGGAAGTTGAAACAAAATGAGCAATGAGATTTAGTTTTTCCAATCCACAGACCCATCGTTCCATCTGTATTCACCAGTACTCATCAGCTCTACTGCACCCTGCAATTTAAATATTATTAAATCGTTCTTATTAAACACTAAAATTAATGTTCATATACATTTTTAGATTTTGAGTGGAAGGATTGGCTGTGTTTTATTTTTCGCAGTTTCTGGAAACAAATTGGAGTTTGTAATCTTTCTATAAAAATAGTTAAAAGAAAAAAAATTTAAGGGTTTGTTACGAGTTAGTGCTGTCAATTTTGTACATATAGATATATAAATAAAGATAAGTCGCCTAGGTATATATAATATAAAACATTTTAAATTATATATTATGAAACTTGATGGTAAGAACATTATCTGTGTTTGTATGTGAGTATTTTTACGATAGTTCAATTTATTAAGTGAGTTATAAGCATTTTTAATTAATTAATTTATTTATTTAATATAAACGGACGTCAGTCCTAAAACATAATAATATTAACATTGTTTTACACATTGATACTTAAAACAATAATTTATAGTTAAATATATACTTAAAATTAGATAATGAGTAAAATAATAATGCTAAAGTAGATATAAAATACAAATCAAATATACAAGTTATTATTCATTATGCTATATTAGATATGCATAACTTACTAAAAAATTGAACTATCGTAAAAAAAACTCACATACAAACACAGATAATGTACTTACCATCAAGATTCATAATAGGTCGATTCACTCTAATTTTTAAACTAGCGGAACTAAACACATTCTCCTGAGAGTAAACTTGCTATGTTACGCACTTGTTAGACAAAGACAACAAATTACTATGTGGCGTATTCTTAATGACGGTATACTTGGCCAGTGTTTAAATTCTTGTTGGTTCTTCAATATTTTTTAAAGCTAGAAACACAATATAAAAATGTAAACATTTATATAATGTTCACTTTAATATTGAAAATCACTAAACTGTATTGGAAAATATGCGTAACATTAGTATAGAACATGTAAAATAGTGACAATCATTTTACTAGCATTATACTGTTATGACTCGTGTTATGATTTCAATTTTTGAAATGTATAACACATTAAGGGGATGTCAGAGCACTATTTGTTTTCTCTCTTAACATAGACAAAACGTATTTACGCAGAATCATTTTTCTATGTTTTTAAGTAATCTTTAAGTAAAATCACCAATTACAAAAAATATAGAGAATAATATTTTTGAGGAAATGACATCGATTTGTCTAAGTATTGTCTCAAAACAATTTAAACATAATTTAAACTTACAACATTTTTTGGTTTATTTTGAAAGTCAAATACAAAATCAAATAATAATAAAATATAAAATTGATATGTCATTACCTCAAAAATATTATTCTCTATCTTTTTTTGTAATGGGTGATTTTACTCTAACATTATTTAAAAATGTTTTGTCTATGTGGAGCATGGGCCAGAGAAAGAAAAAAAATAGTTCGCTGATATCCTCTAAAGAGGACACCATTCCCGCATGTGTTGTCTCCATCTTACAAAAGCGTAACATGTCAAATTTATGCTCAGAAATTCAAGTTCTATGCCGTTAGCTTAAAATTTGAGTGAATTATGAAACCTATTATGAAGCTTGATGGTAAGAACATTATTTTTGTTTTGTAGGCAGTTAGGTTAATTAATTCAGTTTTTAAGTGAGTTATGAGCATCTTTAATTAAAATTTATTATATACGCTATAACTTAATTAAAATGTGAATCATCGTAAAAAAAAACTTCCAACAAAATACAGATAATGTTCTTACCATTAAGTTTCATAATAGGTTTCATAAATCGCTCTAATTTTTTCCGCTATAATTGATCTATATAGTAAATTAAAACAAAACAATCTAGAATTAGGTAATTATAAAATTAAAAAAAAAATAATAGGTATTTAAAATTAAATTACTTGGCATTCATATTTAGACTATCTACACATTTCCTAAATGTAAAGATACTACAACGTACTGTCACCACACAAATCCTCACGTTGTATTAGTAATGTAACTGCCTGTTGGTTGGCTGCAAAAAATCTTGACTCCCCTTCTGGTGCGGTAGTGTTTCAAACTGTAATAAATATAAATTATAATTATGAGCATCCAATGCTTAAGTTTATTTTCCAACAAATTATGTAGGTATTATATGTATATAAAATAAAAATATCCATCACCGTAACATCTGCTTTTCTGTTAACACAACAAGACATAAATGTTACTAATTTAATTGTTCACTGTATACCTAGTGATTACAATTCGGTTTTAACATACCCATTTCTAATGGCTTGCATCCAATGCATTTGACTGTAACCTCAGAAACAATGCAATTCAGGAACCAAAAGTTGAACTTCTAATGCCAACTATTGCATACAAAAAGAAAATTAATAACAAACTTGTAAAAAAATGAATATGTATAATATATTAAATATATTTACCTTCATTTTAATATATTTATCCATTTCTGGCTCAGACGTTACTCAGAGTATCATTTTGGAAACATGACAATACCGTACTCCTAGTCCAATATTGCCATGACTTCTAAATAACTTGTATAATAATATGTTTGTTGCGTTTCTTCTATGGGCCGTAAATCTCTTGATGAGTCCTACAACAATAAAAGCAATATTTATTTTTAATAATTGTTAGTTTGGCCAGAAACTTCGCTAGCGCAGAGAATATAAACGGGCAAAATTATCACCTAAAAAAATGTTGATAAATAAGTAGGTACTTTGTATGTCTGTGTTCGCGACTCATATATCGATCCGGTCCGTGAAAACAATGGTGATCCCACTCCGCGCTTCAGCCGATATCAGCGGTTGTTCGATGCCGACGCCGTACGTCCGGCAAGTTCGTAGCCGCGCGTCCGTGAGTAGTTCATTGTTGTTCTCGGGTGCGTTCGACGTTACCACGGCACATCGAGTCCGTGCGTCGTTACTATCGTAATACTGTGCACTATTTATTAGTTGGGTCCAACTTGGCAGTCGTCTGGACTGACTAACGTACAGTGCACCTTGCGGTATAGTGCATCTGTTGTTTGGATCATCAAGTGATTTTGCTCACGTTCGAAAGCGACCGGTACGACGCCAGTGATACGGTAACGACATCAATCGTCGGTGGTATTTTATATTGTTCTATGGTGGTATTTTACCGCCGTATACGGTCACGAGTCACGACTACGGCATAATATGAAAATCTATTATTATTATATAAGCCATTATATTATTATCAACATACGTTACGGCCAATATCGACGTATACGTAAGTAACTGTTGAGTACCTATAGTTTATATTTTGACGTCGTGTTGCGTGGGACAAGAGTATATACTATACCCACGGGGCACGGACTGAGATATAATATTATAATTTATAATGGACTGGAAACAGTGGAAACGGACAGCTTATCAGTGGTCTCGAAAGTATGTCAAGAAGTAAATGCGGGGGCCGGGGGGTCGCAACCATAATCGAGAGTTTACAACGCCATCTGTTGACTAAATATTTAGTCAAACTAAGATTTTAATTATTTTGTTGCAATTTAAATAATATATTACAATTTTACAGGGAGGCAGTGGCGCAGGAACTATTTTTCATAAGGGGGGGCAAAACATGAAAAAAAAACTAACTATTATAATATATTTATTTGTAATTGATAATAGAAAACCTTTCTTAATATTTTGTTCTTTTAACGTTAATATAGGTAGTTTAATATATAGGTATATACATAAATATATGTATATATTTTTTTTTTATTTAAAAGTTTACCAGCTAGTTTAACATAGCAAAAGTTTACCAATATATAAATGTATAAATTTAATGATTCAATTTATACATTTATATATTGAAACAAAACATGAATCATATTTACGTTAGGTAAACCTAAAGTTAAAATAACAGTATCTAAATAAATATAATAAATAAGTTTTAAAAGAAATATATTTACTATATACCTGTAGTTGTATTCAAAAGTAACAATATATTATACAGAAATATAAATAAATTAAATATAAAAAATGTATTTAATTTATACCTTAGTCCTTAAGTTATATTCTAAAAATCTAAAGTAACAATATGTCAATATATAAACAAATATAAAATAAAAATAATAAAATAAACTTCACAAAGGTTATTTTTTTAAAAGAATTACCTATAAAATTAATAAAAATTTCCAAATGTTGATTTCCTTTCTGAAGTTCTGGAAACAAATTCTTTGGCAATTAACTTCAAATCAATTTTTGCTGTCATAGACTTATGAACGTGTAAAATCATCGTATGAGTTAATCTCTTTTGGGTCATTGTGGACCTCAGATATGTTTTTAGTCTTCTCAATGCACTAAAAGAACGTTCAGCAGTCGCTGCAGATGCTGGTATTGTTAAAATTAATTTAATAAGCTTGGTGATTTCAGAAAACAAAGAATCTTTTACATTTGAATATTCATTTCTCAAATGATTTATAATATCTGAAATACTAGTGATAGATACTATAGACGGTAACATAATAAGCTGGGCATGGAGTTTATTAATGTCAAAATCCTCACTCATATTATTTAAACAATTAGTAAGTTCTTGGTGAGTTCTTGTGTTTTGATCTACAAGTATGTGTTCTAATTTAACCAAGTTTTTTAGACCTTGTTGATTAAAACGCCTATCAATTTCATTTATCAAATAGTCAATTATTTCAAACATATCTTTCTTCAATTCACATATTGGTGATAATTTTGTAGGAGGGTTACTTGTATATTGAAGTCGTTTTGGTGTTTTTTTTATACGCTTAGTGTCATCAAGTGGTTCTAATTCATATATTTCAGCATTTAAATTCACGGTATTTAATATCTTTTCAAAATATTCATTACTTCTGAATGATAGTAATGTTTTCTTTAATGTATCTGCAGCTTTAATTGAATCTGATGCGCAAAATTTAGGATTTTGTAATACTTTTGCTAATTGTTCTACAGGACCAAAAATATGTATTGCAATAGTCAAGTGTTCTGTGTGTTTATTTAATTTATTATTTGTCTTATGATAAAATGAAACACAATCAAAACAAAATGCACGATCTTTAGATTCATCATAATGAAGCCAGGCAAACATTTCAAACCACTTTGCGCAAAATGATCTTTTTTTGTGTTTTGGAAAAATAAAATTATTTGATGGTTGATTTTTTGTTTCAATTATAGGAAGAATGGGTTGACTACTTTTTTTTGAAATTGAAGATGTTGAGGCGACATTACTGATATTATTTTGTAAATCCTGTTCTATCTCTGACTCCTGAAAAAAAACTTAGAGCTGACTCAGAGAAATAAATGCCCAAATAACACTTAAATGCATGCATTTATTAATATTATACTGTCATTGTTTATTTAAAAAGTTTTTGAAATTTTTTCTTTAACACAAACTAGTCTGTAGACTGTAGTCCGTAGTGCAGTTAGTAGTATGAAACTATGAAATAACAGTCTTAATTATTATACGATTTAAAAATATTTAAAAGTTGTTATTTACTTTTATTTAACTTAAATTTAACCTTATATAAAAAGAATACTCATTGTAAATGAAATATATTCAAAGAAAACAGTAAAATTCCTCTAAGATTTACTCAAAATATAAATTTTATTAGGTAAGTGTAAAATATTTCTTCTTTTTAATTTTGGTTGGAAAATATAAACATTACACAGGAAATTATTTAAATTAAGGCAACTAGATACAAAAACCGGCTTTTAACCATCATTAATTAATAATTAATCATTTTAATAAAATTAAAAAAGCATAATAATCTCGGGTGTGTACAGTTGACATAAATACATAATATATTATAAATACAAGTAGGTAATTATTATTATTAAATTAGCTTAATTAAATCCAGTTTAGTGCCTATAACATATTTTGTTCTACTGTCTACAAATATTAATTAACGACATTAGTTGTTTAAATATATTTGAGTAGGAAATAAAAAAATAATTGGTAGGTATCTAAAAAGTAAAATTATTATTCGTATAGCAATATTTATTGCTTTGTAGAAATCAGTTTGATTTAGGTATATTGATATATCACTATATCAGTAATATTTATATTTATAACAATTTATTTTACTAGACAGATTAATAATTACAACAAATAAAACAAATTTATTTGAAAGTATGTCTTAAACTTACCTCGTTAGGTATAAGCTCCTGAATTTTCACAGGTGTTTTCAATTTGAAAAAGTCTCTAATATTTTTTTGGGGATTGGGAACAGCCATCGCAGGTACCGGTACGTGTAACGTGTTTAAACAAATATGAATATGAATGTTACTGTAAAGTACTAAAGTGTAAACTGTATTCTGTAGCGACAGGCGACAGTCAACGATCACGACAGCGTACTCATTTAATAGTCGTAATCAGTAATCACTAATCGCCAATCGGAATCTTATCGTAAACGATATAAACAATAAACTGTAAAAACCCAAAAATAGCCTAATGATATTGTATAATAAACAATATTGTAACTATGTTGTGAGAACACTATCCGGGACTGGTGGAACTTCCAATTCCAATTATAAATATTTGATAAAGCACTTCGACCAAAAACGTCTATAAAAATTACTCAATAATATTAATTATTATAACGCACACTCATGAAAATGAGACTTATTTTGAATACGTAAACGTATAAATTAAGCGTAAATTACGATTGTATTTTACCCTTTAATTTTAATGTGGTAGGGGGGGGCAAAATTATACTTTTGCCCCCCTTGGATTTTATCCGAGGGGTCAATTGCCCCCTCTGCCCCCCCTTCTCCGGCGCCACTGCAGGGAGGATAATATTATGAGAGTTGAGACTGGCTCTGAGTAGGTACATGTGGAGGACATAAAATAAATACATTTAATAGCAATACAATTTACGGATCAATATAATAATGTACTAATAAAGTCTGACATCATGAGTCATAATCGTTATTCCTATATGATTATATTTTATTTCATTGAATTCAGACGTTCTGTTGTGCAGTGAAGTGGTACCACGGCCTAAGATATAATATGATAATTTGTTTTCATGTTAATAAGTAAAATAATATTACCAATTAAAATTTTTTATTTTTAGGTACCTATTTACAAGTTTAAACATTTTTTTTTATTTGCATTTTTTTTATCTGATTAGTGTTTATCATATTTGCATATTGTCGCATTCTCATAATTATATATTGAGATATTATGAACATTAGAACATCACTTTTGTGAAGGGAACATGGAAATTCTATTGGATCATAATTTTCTAAGAAATGATCTATATTTAAATCAAATACATCAATTCTTCCACAAAATTTCAAAAAGGAATTCTCAACATTTGACAAAATGTTGAAGACAAATTTATTAGGATGAGTCAAACCACCTTTTGATTTTAAGTTTAAAATTGAAGCTTCAGGTTTTTCTGAATAAGTTGTTTTACCTAAAAAACAAACAAAATTCCAACAGTTCATTTAAATAAAATTTATGAATAGACACAGTACCTGTTACTGCAGTCCTGCAAACATTTCATGTTATAGATTTTGTAAAATGTTTTGTGATGTACCACATATATAATAAATTACACAATCTTTTGTGTCAGCTTTATAATAATTATGAATGTCTTCATCAAAAACAATATCTATACTTATCTGTTTGTTGATTAGCTAATAAGTCCAATTTATTTTTCAATGATTGGAGCTTTAAATTACGCTCAGCTATATTGTCATTAAATATAGTTTTCATATCATTGATGGTAATTTTGGAGGTATTGTCATCTGAAACTTTACAATTACCGGTTTTAGGCGGTTTTAAAATTGAATAAACTGATAGTGTTTTATACACTTATAAAAATGTTGTTGAACAGGGGTGGTCATTTGGACCACTAACCTGTCTAGCCATACCAAAGAATTGCTAATTGACAATAAAATAAATGTAAAATATATAATATATAAAATATATTTTTATATATTGTATATTAGGTACATATTATATAGCAACAATATTATTAGTTTTAAAATATTTATTTTAGATTTTACCTATTTCTATGATAAATATTTTTTTTATTTTTCACTTAAATTTCGCTTAACTAATAATAGTGTTACTACTTAATACTATATTAATAAATCAGTTGTTATTTTTACTTCTATTTGGGCTTGGTTAAATTTAGAAGACAAAACATATTTGAATTTGCATTTCTCCAATAAATATTTTGATAGTTCAATAGTTGATCTAATAGTGACCCGTAAACCATCCGCTGTTGATTTGGTTAAAAATTCTTCTTTTGTAATATTCTGTTTATTTAGTTGGTCTTCCCAATCATCAAGCCATTTATGATTATCTTCTAGAATCTAATTAGAAAAATAAATAAATGTATAAAAAAAATATAACATTTATGACTATTTATTATATTAAAACCTCAGTCTTTGCTATTTATTTGTATGCCTTCTGCAGGGTGTTTTCGCTTTAAAGCATCAAACAATTTGTTAAAACGATCAGTTAATAACTGTGTTTCATAACTATTTTGTAAGCTCTTTATTTTAGCATGTTCCCCGTAAAATTCAATCCCTCTAGCCATTGAGTTATTAAAAATCTAAATGCAACACAAATTTAATGAAATTAACATTGATTACACTGTTCAATTAAAATATATTAAAACATCTTCAATTGTGAGGCCAATTTAACTTTCATCTTACTGAAACTATCAATAAATATATGCCTATGCGTGATTTTAGGGCACACTTTAGTTGGTGCATTCAAACTATTATTCAAATCGTTGTTAAAGACTTCAACGTAATCATTCCATCTGATGTAGGGTTTTGTTGGTGATTCCTATATATTATATTAGAATTTTAGAGGTTTAAATCAAATTATTTTTATAATAAATTGCATAAAATTATAAAATATTTACTCTTAAACTCTTTTTGTTAATCAATCTATTCCGTACATTCTTGATAAGATGGGGTGCATCAGAGAACACATAAATATGTCTGTCACTGTCCAGAGGATGGTCAAATTTGTTTTTTAAATTATCTTTTTCACCACTTACTCCCAGTTCAGACCATAATTTTCTGTTACTAGTTGCTCCGTCTGACACTAATCCATCAACCTTAGCACCAGCATTCTCAAGTAGACAAATTGCTTTGATGACTAATTGAGCCAAAACTGTACCTATAATGGTTATTGAAATAGGTATATTTTATAGTTACCATGCATTTTAGGAAACATTAATAACTTACTATTCAAACTGAAACAGCTTATTCAGTGTACAATTTTGGCACTCACAATACATTTAGGAACATAATAATTAGAATATTTTTATGAAATTAGGTTATTTAATTCCATTAAGAATTATAATAATCTCTAGAACACAAACATTTAGGCATGCACCATAAAATAAACAGTAAAATTTAAACTTTAACGTATACCTACTTAAAATTATAACAATATCTAGAATACAACTCACAAGCATTTTAGCATGCACCATAAACACTAATATTTAAATACAAACCTATGATATTCAAAAAAAATATAGAACACAACATAGAAAGCATTTAGAGTTTTTGGTTTACTTGTGTACCTTTAACAGGGTCTCTTGAAGTAAATATAGCTATTGGTTGTGTGAAGTTGGCAGAAAAACTCTGAAAAAGAAATACTAACCCATGGTTAGCTTTTAACCCTGATGTTGGTGCCTCACCACCAAAATCTTCTAAACCCTTATACGTTGAATTTTGCGAATCAAAATTTACACTCTCGCGAACAAATATTTCATCAAATAACAACATCCCATGTCTTTGCTCTGGTCTTAGCATTTTGATTTTTTTTTTGAAATAACTGGAAAAATCGTTCATCAAAACCACATTGTTTTTACCAGTTGTAAATATCTCCTAATTGTCCGTATGCAAGGTAAGGGTAAAATATCTTGGTCTCTTAAAAAAGAATATGTAGCCGAAGATCTGCAAATAAATAAAAATGTATTTATTATTCCTTAAGTCTACAACAATTACATTATATTATAATTCAAACTTACCGAATTTTCAACAAAACACATAAAAGAATCCAAACTTTAGAATACTTTCTATTTTGTTTTTGTCCGAATTTACTTGAATTTATTATTTCTTTGACTAAAATTTTTTGAGGATTACTTAAATTTTCTGAATCTAAAATATGTTGTACACATTCATTTGATATTATCCGAGTTTTTTCTTGAAGTTCTCCTAATTCAAAATTAATATTTTTAATAATAGTCCGTAACCTGAAAATTATGAATCAATAGGTACCAATGCATTATATATTACCTATAATTTAAATCAAACCTAAAATTGTACATCCTAATTATGCATTTAAATAAATATGTAATTAATAAAGTATTGAATTTTATAATAATATATTACCTTGTATTGGATTTTTTCAAATTTTTTTTACTAATCTACGTCTTGTTGGTGTAAGAGTACATCCAATATATGTTGATTGTTTCACTTTATTCAATTTCTAAAACATTTAATTAAGTTGATGCAGGCTGAACATGTTTTTTTTTCTCATTTAAAATTCTACATTTTTGGTGACGCTACAATTGATTATTTTCCAAGGTTGCAGTTTTTATCCGAACTCCTGAAATCATATAGGTACATAATCAACAAAGTATCTAATACATCTAATAAAGTATCAATTTATAATTGCATTTTATTGGCAAAATGGATAGGAATAATGTTTACCTGGAAAATCTATTGATCTTGAACCACCTACACACATTGTTTTTAAATCAGTATTTAATTGCTTGAGATAGATTTGTTAAGCTAATTGGATATTTTAAAGTCTTGCTTATATTTTCAATTTCAATAGTATATTGATAAACATAAAAACATATTTCCAATGTACTTTTAAAAACTAGTTGTTTTTCAATTTTCATTTTACCATCATCAAACTTTGGTTTATAAAAAACAATATCATGTTGAGTAACATGTGTTGTCCATCCTCCTGGTAATATGGCTTTTCTAAAATGTATTCTTAGGTCATTAAATGTGAATAGCTCATCAATAGTTTCCTAAAGAAATCAAGTTTGAAAGAAATATATTATATTATTTGATATTAAAATAATTAAACTAAAAACTATACTTCAAATAATTTTAAACGTTTATTCATGGGCTCTCCATTTAACTCAGCTGGTTCAATATCTATATTTTCAATGAATAATTCTCTACGAACTGATTTGTTGACTCGTTTACTTAAACACTTGGCATATTTGTCATCAGAAATCAAATTATTGACAGAAGATATAATGTCATTACTCGTTTTGTCAACAGAAGAAAAAATGGAAGGAACAACCCCCTTTTTCAATCTAACTAAATCTGACTTTCCGAAATACTACAACATAAAACAATTAAATAATTATGTATCAACAAATTAAATAAAAGTAGGTAGGTACATAATACTTACATCGGGAATATCGGGTGGTAACAAATAGGTATTTATTGTATCTTCCGGTCGAAAATGTTCGGCACATACAAATTTACAACCGTTCTCACAGTTAGCATTATCACAGCTAATTTCCAAGCTAAGTAATTGGCTTTTGGTGCACTAAAAAAAGGAATCTTGGGATTTCTTTTTTTACTGGTGCATCCTTTTACACTGCACTTACGAAAATCCATCATTAAAATTTATTTATTAATTAAAAATTGTTTTAATAATAAATAAATAACCATTTCTAAGTGTTTACGGAATACGGGGCTAAGTAAATAGCCCACGAAAACGCGA
>CARXXK010001442.1:0-27220 GCA_949089665.1 Macrosiphum euphorbiae
TTCGACCCGAATGCACCAACTAGATTCACTTTCCCATCGAACAAGATACTGTTGAAGAAAATCCAAGCAGTTTTACTGCCCCAAACCATGATGACAGACACAAAAAAAAATATGAAAAATAAAAAAAAAAACACATTATTGTAAAATCAATACCATTCATAGTTTCACTCAGAATACAAAATATTTTAGAGGTTTTAAGAAATTTTCTTCAAATTATCACATTTAATTATTTTATATAGTGATATTATTGGTAGGTTCAGTTTCTATTTTATAATAGGTTACCTAAATTACATTTTAGATTCTGAGTGAAACGATGAATGTATTGATTTTACAATGATGTGTGTTTTTAGATTCTGAGTGAAACGATGAATGTATTGATTTTACAATGATGTGTGTTTTTTTTTTTATTTTTTTTTTTATTTTTTTAATTTTTTAATTTTTTTTTTATTTTTGTGTCTGTCATCACGTTTTAGGACAGTAAAAGTGCTTGGATTTTCTTCATCAGTAGCTTTTCTGATAGGAAAGTGAATCTAGTTGGTACTTTGGGGGGTCAAAAGTATAAATTTCCCAGTAGTTTTCACAAGCGCCGGGAAAAACAACATAAAAATTAACTAAAAACGGGAATTTTTACGCAAAATTGGTTTTCCAAAAAATCGATTTTGGTTTTTGGTGTAACTCTAAAACAAATGAACGTATATACATGAAATTTTCACTGGTTGTTTATATTTGCATTTTCTATACACGATAACATTTTCAAAATATTTTGATTTATTTTGAACTGTTTAGGGACATTTTCATTTTTCATTTTTTTTTAGTTTTTTTTCTAGAAATATCAATAAAATTTTATTTGTTGGTTGCGAAAGCTTGAAAATTTAATAGAAGGCTCCTAATATGTTGTTTCAAAGGCAGATGAAAAATATTAAAAATCCTTTGTCACAATTTTTTTTTATAAGCACTTAAAGTTCAAAAATTGACAAAATATGGAAAAATCACGAAAATTAGCAAATTATTTTGAGTTAAGAATTCGTAAAAATTTTTCTTTTTAAATCTAAGATTTGAAAATTTAACACAAGATTCCTTATAAGATTATCTACCTTTATCAAAAAAAAAATGTCTATAAGAAAGTCAAATTAAATTTTTATGAGCGTTTGAAATTCAAATTTTTACAACATTGAATATTCACTCGATTTCCCATGTAGCGATTTCCTTAGTTTGTTGTAATTCAAAAACGAATAACTGTAGATACATGAAAATTTCACTGAATGTTTATATTAGCATTTCCTACACACCATACAATTTTGAAAATATTTTGACTCTTTTTGAGCTGTTTACGGACATTTTCAGTTTTCAATTTTTTTAGTTTTTTTTTTTATAATTGTCAATAAAGTTTTATCTGTTGGGCCAAAAAGTATAAAAATTTAATACAAGGCTCCTGATATATTGTTACAATATCAGTTGAAAAATATTAAAAATACATAGGCACGATTTTTTTTTATAAGCATTTAAAGTTGGAATTTTGACAAAATTTATCAAAATCTCGAAAATTATCAATCGTTGGAATTAAAAAATTATAAAATGTTCAGTTTTTATAACTAAGAGTTGAAAATTTAAAACAAAGATTCTCTTAAATAATTCATACTGTAACCAAAAAATCTAAAAAATATATAAACACACTTATTTTGTACAGACATTTTAATTTCAAATTTAGACAAAATTTCATATTTAAACCAAGAATTACGATTTTAGTTATTTTGTTGTGATTGTATAATATTATTCGTGGGTACTTGAAATTTCTAAAGTAATCTACTATATATATCTATGATAGTATCAGGGTTTGTTGTTGGTGTATAACGCGTACCTAATGGATATTGTGATATGATTAATTTGGAATTCATTATAGGTCAATTTTTTTTAATACCATAGATATGTATATAATATGTCTTATACCTAGAAGGACATACCGTCTCCGCTCAGAATCGTTTTTCTTATACAATGATATTATATCATTGAATTCAAATTTAATACCATCCATTATACAATGACCCACTTGTAACCTACTGTACAGCAGAGCGACACCCACTTGCCCACCTTTTTTTATTTAAACCCCGGTAGTCGAGTTTTGGACAAGTAGGTACCTACATAGTACATAGGTAACTTATAATAATTCATATTGTAATTTAATTAGGTGCCAAAAAAGTATAACATCACAAACACTGAGTCTAGAGGAACTGCCGGTATATAATGCATTCGAATGATAGAATGTCTATAAACTTGCGGACCATGCAGTTTTGCATACTTAAATTTGGCATGCGAACTATAACTGAAATAGAAAACCAGAATATAGGTACGTTGCTGATCACAAAGATATCTGTAAAAGTACATACGATTTATCAATAGACCGTATAGATACTGAGTATAATATATAAGTTCTATGGATGTATCATAGTAATTAATAATATATTTTATAATAATCTCTATGGCAATCGTCAATTGTCGACATTCGTCAGTGACGATTAACAATTCTCATAATTTCAGTGAACAGAAAAATAATAAGCGATCGATATAATCGGACGGTTTTTTAAGCTGTATATATTATAATGTAAGTTTAAGCACAATCTCGCACATTTCGTTATGATCAGTTTATTTTCATAAAATAATTCGATACTTTTTTTTTTTTTTTTTTTTTTTTTTTTTTCGTTTGAACCGACAGCAGAGGAGGATCTGTGTGAACACTACTACTCCTCTGCTGCCATCGTTTATTAATGTTTAATAAAAACGTTAATACATGCACATTCTCAACTCATAACTAATTATGGTTGCTTCACCTTAAAAATAAACAATAATACAATAGGTACAATACAATGCAATACAATGCGATACAATAAATAATAGTCAGTCAGTTGGAGCGGCTGCCACTGCATTCGCTCTTCGTTCGGTCTCAGCTATCCTTTCATCATGCTCCTTGCAGCTTAATATGTTGTCAACCATGTCATAAAAGGACTGAGTGGCACGTTTGGAGGCAGCCCGTAGCCGGTCGTTCTCACTGAACGGGACATCGGAGGGGCCACACAACAAATCCTGGACGTCTCCCGGGGTTATATTTCGGTTACCAACAAACATCTTCACTGGCAGCCGAAGCGGATCCCAGTAAGCACAATCAAATATCGTGTGTTCCGCAGTGTCCTCAGGGTATTGGCAGTACAGGCAAGCCGCATCAGGGGCGCGCTTCATCCTGTGGTAGGTAGTACCTGAAACACCCGTGTCCCGTAAGAGCCTGCGTTACATGAAACGTGAGGTCTTTGGGGCATCTTTTCGTCCATCTTATCAGGTCCGGAAGAATCGTGCGCGTCCAGGCTCCTCTAACGCCCCGACTCCATCTGTTCGACCAGGCAGCAAGCAAGATGTCTCGCTCTGCTCTCCGGATCTCATCCTTTGTATCAGTTCTGTCCGGATCGTCAAGTTTACTTCGGACTCTTTTGCGTTCCAAAGCAAGAAGATCACCCGGAGGAGTTCCCGCCAGGAATTCGATACTTTCAAGTTTCAGTTCGGAGTGAGATGAAGATGGATGAAGATAGCTGTTTCTTCGGTGACGGCGGCACCCTAGCTAGGTTTCAGCGGAAGAGTCGATGTCTACGCGTAAGTTTTTTTTTCATATTATTGCTATTTTAGTATTTTACATTTACTTTAAGACTTAAATTAAATATTTATTGCCACGGACAATCTGTTAACTGGGTGATGTAGAAGCGTTTATAAGTTTAATCCTAAAAAACGCAATGTATAAAATACGCAAGACCGAACAGTCTATAGGCCGTCTTCGTTTCACCACTCCAAGTTTAATACACCGCCTTGAAGTTAGCCCTTACACTTTTTCAAAAAAAGTTTTGCATAGTGCCTTTATTTTTCAAGTAATTAGTTTAATACTTACCTTTTTGCATATACTATAAGCCGAGTATCACCTAGGTTTGCGGGAAGTATTTAAAACAATATAATGTTATCAATCTTTATATTTTATATACATAAATATAGTATAAACCTCATGTATTTTATTAGCATACTTACACCTTTTTTTAGTGTAGTTTATACCCTAGATGGTTAGACATAGGTATTAAATGTTTTGCAATTCTATATTTTACTATAATTATTATTTTTCATTTTAATATAATATAACAATACACTTTAAATTAAAATAATTTTTTCGAGAAATATATGTAATATTATGTATAGCTCAAATAATTAAGAATTTATAGTTAATAGAAATGCGAATGCTTATACTTCATAGATATTTTTTTATTGAAATCTTGTTAATAATTTGATTAAACAATCGGGTACCCATCGGCCATCACTAGTATTAATTTTTTATATTACGTGTAAAATAACCGGCACAAGGTGCAGACTGCATTTTAAAAATAAAATTATGAAAACAGTTTTTGAAAGGAACAAGATTACCTACTAATAATAATTAAGTTTTAATTATTATTAACAAATAAAATACAAACAATAGATATTTTAATAGCTTTTTACTATGATTAACAATCAGTGTGAATATTATATTATGTTTCTGATCGACTTAAATGTAAGTACCTTCTATATAATAATTATTCATATAAAAAAAATCCTAACATATTAATGCAAGGATTCTCATAAATTGATCTTACAGCAGCCTTAAAACACCAAAAATACATTGTACATCATTTATGCACTACACCTACCAAATAAAAATTTTACAATATTTTAGTTAGGTACCTATTGTTGTGTAGGTACTAATACAAACAATAAATATTATTATTTGAAAACGCAATTTCGTATACCTATTATTATTTACTAAATACCTACAACTAAACTAAAAATAAACATATGATTACATTCTGAGTGCCTATAATATAATATCGTATATAAAAACTGAATCTTTCTTACGAATAATTATCGTTTACACAGACCACAAGAAAAATTAATTTAAAAAATCGAAAAATTAAAGAACACATCATTGTAAAATGAATACAGTAATCGATCCGCTCAGAATCTAAAATCTAAAATATAGATGATAAATTTAAAAGTAACATATTAAATCATTATTATTAATTTCGTATTCAGCAATATTCGGAGAAAATGATAGACTTGGAATTTTACAATCTAGTTGGTATTATAGTCGGTACTGTAAATTGGATGCCTTTATGTTAACTCTAAAATCCAGAAATTACATTTTTATTTAATGATTCATAAAACACAATAGGCTTTTATAAATATATGCTAGTACTTCTGCAGATATCTATTCACCATCTTAATCAATAATTAAGTTAATAAACGAAAATAGTATTTTAAATAATATCTATATCATATTTTTATAATTCAAATTCAAAATTATAAACTATTTTGATTTATTGTCATATCAAATTTCAATGAACAAATTGTTTCTTGACACGGAACTCACTGATATAAAAAGTTGCATTTCATTAAATCCGTGGATTCATCATATTGACGTTACCTAGTATAATATAATATTTATCATATTTTATATTCTATGGCAAATCTCAGTCGTTGCAGACGACACAGTCGATTAAAAATTCTAAAATTTCGATAAGCAAAGCAGATATGGGTAAAATGCTTACTGCGTTACGTATAATTTATTTTTATTTTTCATAAGTCACAATATTTTAAGTTCTGTATTCTGGAGCGTTTCCTCATCGGCATCATAGTTCACGGATTCCTCCGAAAGAGTATAGATAATTAAAGTAAGTTTGTTTTCATATTATTTTGGAGTTTAAATTTACTTTAATTTTTTCTAAAATATATGGTAAAAAATAAATCATATTTCGCTATAAAAAAATAATAAAATGTAAAATAATATTTTAAATTTGCGTGGAATAACTTATTATTATGATCATAACCACATTGACTACAGATTATTAGGCATTAGTACAACAGTAGGTTAAAGTCATTTTTGCCCAAAAAATTACAATTGAAAGTGTCATCGTGTATTTAAATTTTAATAATATATATTCTAAAAGTTTCACAAGTCTACGAATTCCTACTATTTTTAAATTACAACAAAATAACTAAAATCGTTATTCTTTGTTTTAATAAGTAATTTCGTCCAAATTTGAACTTATAATGTCTATAAAAATTAACTGTGTTTTTAATAGATTAATTAGATTTTTTGGTTACAGTATGAACTATTTATGAGAATTCTCGTTTTAAATTTTATAAATTATTAACTACTAAATAGTAAATTGTTAATTATCAATTTGATAATTTTTTTTAAAAATTGAGCTTTAGTTACTTATAAAAAAAATCGTGCCTATAGATCTTTATTGTTTCTCAACTGCTATTACCAGCTATAACTGCTTATGAGGAAACTTTTATTGCATTTACATATAGGTAAACAAAGAAATGTTTGTATGAATATCTGACTACAAAATATTTTGTAAATTGTCGAGATTATAATAAATTTTGAAGAAATTTGAACTTTAAATGCCTATAAAAAAAAACGTGCCTATATATTTCTAATATTTTTTAACTGCTATTATATCCACTTACGAGGAACTTTGTATTAATTTTAAGCTTTTTGACCGAACGAATCACACTTTATTGACATTTATTGAATACAGAACTAAAAACATTTCATAATTCAAATGACTATAAAACACTGAAAACGAGTCGAAATATTTTGAACATTTTATAATGTATGGAAAATGAAAGTTTAAACATTTAATGGATATTTTAAATACCGACGGTTAATAGTGGTTGAATAATAACAAAATAAGAAAATCGTTATACGAGAATCATTTACAAATCATAATGTAAAATCAAAACATTCATTGCTCCCGTAGTCCGCTCTAAAATACAAACTAACACATAATAGTTAGGTAGGTATAATACAAATTAAACATTATACATATAAAATATAATATCTGTAACGCTTGGGTCATAACTCATAAGAATATCTGAATGTGGTTGAACATTTTACTGCAGGCTGCGTTTTATTTCAGAGATGGTATTCGTCAGTCAAGATTTGCCAACTGTGTATAAAATATCATACGCAGAATGAAATGTGTGAATGTTGCAGTGTTTGGATTTTGGAAGACCAAGTTTGATAGCAGATTTCGATTCGGACACGGGGTATGTATTTTCTTATTTTTCAGTAGGTTTATTTTTATTATTGTTAATTGATCAGGGGATGTATTGTCAGCAACTTTTCAATCATTTGTATTGTAACTATACTGGTATAACACTATTCTGGCTATTAATGATGTCGTGATAAAAATTAGGAAATTGGTCAGATATGAAATTTTTTGGTATGTAATTATTTCGAGTAGACTATTCGCTCGATGATATTTAAATATTTTCACCGATAATCAAGTACGATGACTTGTAGGTAACTAGATACTGAGTGAATAGGAAGTGTATGATATAGCAAAGATTAGGAAAGAGGTCAACAGGATTTCAGAATGTTTGGCGTTTGAAAGGGAAATATGAAAAAGAAACATATTTACAAAGACCAAAACAGATACCTATATGACTATATTTTTATTTGTTTTTAGACTTAATAGTTTGTAATTTAAAATTGATGTAGACCCAGATTAAACACAATATTATTTTAAATTAAAAATTATTTTAAGTCCTTCATAAATTATAATCATATACAAGAGTCCGTGCAGGACCACTTCCCATTAAATTTTTTTTCATCCTTAATAAATTGCATTCATTTTTATACATTTTCAAATACATATAATATTACGGTGATACGCCTCTGATTATAATAACTGTTTGTTTATTTTAATGTAAGCAATAGGTACCTATTTTTTGGATTTTAGTTGAAATGTACTGTAGCATAATTTAGCTTCCAGCTTATTCTTTTAATTAGTATTATTATTTTACCCAGGTTCATCATACAATTATTCTTTTGATTCATTTTACTCTAGTAGATTTTTTTGTATAAATATTTTTAAACATTAACAGGCTATGCCTGGGAGTACACTGAGTAGCTGTGTACTTACTATATAATCACAACAAAAACACTTCGTTGAACTCCGTGTAAAAAACAGCCAAGTAAAAAAAAACCCAGATCTTTAAGCACTATAAAGATGTGATATAAATAAATGCTAAGTAAATTGAATTAAAGTACTCTTATTTTGTATTACTAATGTATATTTACTTGACGTAAAATTATTTTGAGTAGAAATGTCCATGTTAATATTTCAAATTATAATGAACTTTTAATGCCTTTTGTTTATTTTTTTTATACGTTATTTCGTGTGCCGTGTCATATAAAGTACCTATATAATTTCTCGCCAAGTAAATATACATTAATGATACTGTAACGTGGTCGGGGATGACCCGTTAAATATAAGATATTCAGGGAAGAAATTAATTCTTTTGAATATATTTTTACCGTAGCTCGGGAGCACGAATAGTATTAGGATGTTAATATTACAAATAAATAACGATTGATCTAAATTATTATTAATACAAACAAATTATTTATTATAACTTACAATTTACGAACAAAGTTACCAAAAATGTAGGATTGTACGGAGTTCAGGTGCACGTGATGGACTCGCGGAGAACTGCCATTCTCTTACATAGGGATATTGGCCGGAGCCTTAGGTACAATCATAAAATATATATGTGTCACCTAAACCGGAGGGGCTTAATATATTATTATAGTCAGCGCATAATATGCCTAATGTGCATATTATGATGCTTATAAAATAAACGTAATGATGTAACATACGTTACATTACCCCCCTCCCTTTTTTTTTAAACATTTTAAATGTACCTACTATATAAAAAAAAAATAATAATATAAATCATGTTTCATTTAAACAACATCCCTTTTTTTTTAATTTAAGAAAATATATCATTAAGGTTAGTTTTATTTAAATTG
Organism: Macrosiphum euphorbiae; assembly: GCA_949089665.1. Classification (NCBI taxonomy): domain Eukaryota; kingdom Metazoa; phylum Arthropoda; class Insecta; order Hemiptera; family Aphididae; genus Macrosiphum; species Macrosiphum euphorbiae. Next base: position 8,885 of record CARXXK010001442.1, read on the forward strand.
ATTGAAATTGTACCTGATTTTGAAGATTTACCACTGTTTTGGTGTGAATACGTGATAAATGATATTTACATTATATATGAATACATACACTGCATGTCTGCATTAATTATACATATAATATGCATATGATATATTATATCTTTATGTTTAGTTATTAAAATTAGTTCTGCTTTGCTCGGGCTTATCAATGTGATAACACTCATGATAATAATATATTAATTGTATTTTTGAGTGGCGAGAGCACTATATCAATTTTTTCTTGATTCATAAGTTTTTGACGATCGTATATGTATATAATGAAAATCAAATCTACGTAAAATTTTGCAAGTGTCAATGACGTGGTAGTGTCATTGTAAAATTTCAACCAGTTTTTTACTACCATTTTTATTTTTTATGTGAACCCTTTCTCTACATTTGTATATATACGCCTAACGCATGTTTTCACACTCTTTTTTTTTTTACATAATATACCTATGCCTTATAATAAATTTACAATATAAATCCACATCATACTCATGTACGATATTAGTGTTCCGAAATTATTCTTCACCCGTTCCGTCGTTTGGATGTCATCGGTCCCTCAGGGCCTCAACCAGTACTGAAACAGGGAGGTCTGTTATCGTGGTCTGTCCTTGGATTGGTGCACGCTGTACCGCTATAACCTCGGCGTCGTGAACGGTCTTGATTGAACCACCATAATATGTCTTGGATTCGAGGTTTATGGTTCGGTTATAGACTATAGTCGCCTAAATTTTTAAACTTCTCACTCTTTTTTTTGTGGTTGTTATGGTAAAATAAAAAAAAATTAATTTATCCTTATGCTAAAAAATAAAAGTACATAAATGATTATTTAATAATATTACTCTTATTGAACTATTCTATCTCGACACCTTATTCTTAAATTTATTAATTAATTACTAATGCTTGAAGGTAAAGTGATATCGTAATATTTTTTATGCACTGAAAATCGTTAGAATGCTATACGGGTAACAAAATTTGATAATGTACTAGAAAAAATTAAAACTGTTGTAATTGTGCTTGCTGTACATAACTTAATTGATATATGATATTCTTATTGTATTTCCTTTTAGTATCTATTTTATTTTGCTGATTTTTGATTTACTGAGCTAATATTTTATTAGTACTTCGTAGACTATTTCGAATATTGCAATTCGACATTTGCTTGTGTTTACCTTATTAATTTTACGTGTCTCATTTAAAAAATGTATATACATGGTATTCTTAATATATGTTTACCAAGTAAAATTCAAATTCTCATTTTTATGTGTTGTAATAAAAACATTTTGTATGTTTTCATTAGGCAAGCATATTCGATAATAATTTTATTTCTTTTCCCACATTTATTATACGTTATATTTATTATATACATTTTATACTATAATTACAATTATTCTAATGCAGTATTTAACGTTCTTTATATTTTTTTAACTGACTAAAATGTTTGTATTCGTTTACTAACTGTCCATTTTTAATTATTTCTACTAAATAAGTTACATCCGATACTTGTTTCATTATTTTAAACGGGCCGTTGTACCTGTAAGCAAATTTAGATTTTCTATTTTCGTCTTTAATCAGTACTTTTTCGTTTAATTTAAATTTTATCTGTACCTTATTTGAGTCATAATGTTTTTTATTTTTTAAATATCTGTCCGCTAATAATTTTGGGAGTTCGTCTCGAATATTTTTTAATTTTTCTAATTCCAGTAAAATTTCGGGGGATGTTTCTGTACTTATAAAGTTGTGATCAAATATGGTTTTTGGATTATATCCATGTAATAGGTAAAACGGTGTGTTTTTCGTTGTATCATTAATTGCTGTGTTATACGCAAATAGTACATATTTTAAGTATAGACTCCATTTTTTTGGTTGTTCCTGTACAAAGTGGCTAATCATAATATCTATCAAAGTCCCGTTTAACTTTTCTGTCTGGCCTTGGCTCTGCGGACGGTATGCAATTGAATATGTGTTATTTATATTTAGCGCTTTTAGTAAGTCTTTCACCAATTTATTTGCAAAATGTAAGCCTCAATCAGAGTGTATTTCGCCTATTGCTCCGAATTGTAAAATTATATCTATTAAATATGCGACTGTCGACCTTGCGTCAGCGTTTTTGTATGATTTTGCTATAGCGTATTTTGTAGTTGCGCAAGTTCCTACCAAAATATATGAGTTGCCATTGCTTGGTGGATTAATTGGCCCAATATAATCTATTGTAAATCGTTGAAATGGTGTACCAATAATTTTTGGTGATGTTAGCATTTGACCATAGGTCGCTTTTTTATCCGATTCCCTTTTTTGACAACTAATGCATGATGTTTCATATTTGCGTACGTCTTTATATATAGTGGGCCAAAAATATCGTTGAATAATTTTATTGTATATCTTGTCTATGCCTAAGTGTCCTGATAAGGGGTGATCATGGAAATCGTTTAAAATTTCATTTTTACGGTTGTCTGGTAATGGTATTAAATTTATAGATTGCCCCTTAGCTAAATGTGTATACATGAGTATTTAGTTTTCATTTATAAAATAATTTTTTGATTTTCTTATCCATATATGGGCTGAAAGTTCTGGGTTCTGTATTGCTTTAATAATATTTGCATATGTATCATCACGTAATTGTTCCAGGTGTATATTAATAGTTTTTACTGTGCAAATTGACAGTTCATTTTTTGTATTTCTTGTTCTATAGTGGGTGGTTCAAACACTGGATTTCGGGACATAGCATCGCATACTTGATTTAAGAGTCCTTTTCTATATTTAATTGTTATGTCATAGTCTATAATTTTACTTTTTAGTCTCTGAATTCTTGTTGATAGTTATTTAATACTGTCTAAATATTTTAACGGAGCATGGTCTGTCCATATCTCTATGTGTGTGCCGTATACATATGGTCTAAAGGTTAGATTATACTATTGCTAATAATTCTAGTTCAATTGCACTATATTTCTCCTCAGTGGCAGTGACACGTCGAGAAATGTATTATGATACGGGATGTAATAATTCGTCACCTTCGTCCTTTTGTAATAAATCACTTGCAATTCCTTTTTTACTCGCATCGGTCCATACGACTATTGGTAGGTTTGGGCTGAAATGTTTTAACAACGGTGGGTTTGTTAACTTTTCTTTAAGTATTTTAAACGTTTCTGTGTGTTTATTTAGCCATTTTTTTGATTCGAAGTGGCCTCTAGTTAAATCGGTTATAGGCGCTACAATTTCAGCGTATCTTGGTATGAACTTTCTAAAAAAATTACATAAACCTAAAAAACTTCTTGTTTGTTTTATATTTTCTGGAATAGGAAATTTATTTATCGCTGCCAATCCCTCCTCATTTGGCTTGACTCCATATTGATTAACGATTTACAACTCAAAATATCCAAATTTACATTTTTTTGGTTTCAATTTAAACCCTGTTTTTCTAATTCGTTCTAATAGTTTTTTCTAAAATTATAAGTAGCTCTTCAAATGTTTATGCATAATTTACGATACCGTCTACATAATTAATGGTGCCCAAATAAAGTAGTCCAGAGAGAGCAGTAGCCACAGCTTTAGAAAACTGTCTTGGAGAGTTTTTATATCCAAATGGAAATCTTGTCCATTCATATAATCCAAATGGGGTGATAAATGCTAATTTATATCGGTCTGTTTTACCCAGTAGAATGCTTAGAAATCCCTGCTGCATATCCATTATGTTGAAATATTTCGACCCTTCTAGACAATCGAATATTGTTTGTATATTCGTGATTGGGAAATTCTGATGAGGTACTTGTTTGTTTAGTTGTCTATAGTCGATTACTAATCTTTTTGTCTTATCCACCTTATTAACTAAAAATGCTAGGCTAGCATATGCTGAATTAGATGGTATAATTAAACCTGCTTTTAAAAGTTCGTTGACTTGTCTTTGTAACTCATTTTGTTCGCATAATGCCAATTTATATGGTGGTAAATTTACTGGGTCATCAGTTAATGTGGGTATTGGTATATCTCCAATATCAATGGATCCTAGGTCCATGTCATGTTGCGCGAAACAATCCGTGAATCTTATCAATATATTTTTTAGTTTTACTTGTTGATTTGTTTCCAACTCAGGGTTAATATCAAATTCAAATTTTTTACCATCTATTAAATTTGTTATGTTACATATTGTTTTATTGTTTTCGTTATTTTTTATGAGTGTGTTTTGTAATATTGTCTGAGGTAATATTGTGTCAGCAAAATGTTCATTCAGGTTTTCAAATTCTTGTTCTACATAATGTGTTAACTCATCAAATCCGTTTTGTGTAATATCCACTCCGTCGTATTTCATATTTATTGTTGATGAATCACTTTTTTCCGGAGTTGTTGCTATTGACTTGCATTCTATTTTGTGTTCGGGCTCTAATTCATAAATTCTTATTGTAATATCTGTATTTTGAAACGTGAATTTAATCATTTTTGAAATTAAGTCCCATTCTTTTTTATCTAACCCCGAACAAATCTTGGGTAATCCCAAATTATGTATTGACTGATTTATGTAAAACTGTTTTAAATTTTGTAGTGTGTTAAAAATGTCTTCATAGGTGGGTTTATCATTATATGCGCATTTTGTTATTAAATATAAAATCCATTGTTTATTTTTCTTTAAAAATGCTATTTCTTTAAGTTTTTTATTCTGTGCTTTTAATACGTCTACATCTTCGAATCTTTCTTTAAATTATTGTGCAATCCCTGCCTTCATTTTGAAGTCTTTACTGACAAAATGTGCAATGGCATCATTTATTTGTTCAGTGAATATATTACCTATAATGTCATGGTATCTACATTTGGTTCTATACGTTTCTGAATTTTGTAATAGAAATTGTTGAAAATTATTTTTTTGCTTATTTTGTGTAATATTGTTTGTGTCTTGTAAGGTATTTCTTGGTTTGTCTTCCTGCTCAATTTTTAATTTTACCTCAGTTCCTTTATAAACGTTACTAAATTATTTTTTAAATCTAAAATTGTGTTAATTTTTTTTATTATGTCAAATCCTATTATTACTGGTGTACATAGATTGTCAACTATTATTATTTTATGATTTATTACTATGGTTCCTATTTTTATCTGAGCCACAGTTGTTCCTAGAATGTTTAGTTTAGAATTGTTCGCCGTCTCAAGGTAAAGTTCGCTTTCGGAAGTTAATTTATTAAATTTAATAGTATTTTTGTTTATAACAGTTACACTCGCCCCTGTATCTAATAATAACGTAGTAGTTTGGTCATTTATTTTTCCTTGTATTTCTATTTTGATTTTTTCTTTATTATTATCATAATAAGTATAAATAGTATTATTTGTATTTGTATTTTTGACGATATTTAAAGGTATCTTACTGGTAATGTATTGGTGTTCCTGTGCAGACCCAGTTATCTGCGGAAATATTAGTTTTTTTTGTACAAAGGTATTACAGTTTCTCTTTACGTGTCCCGGAATTCCACACAGAAAACATATCGGTGGCCCTTGTTGATTTAAATAATTATAATTAGTATGGGGAATTGTTGCCTGATTACTTTGTGTAGGGCGTAGTGTGTTGGCTAATTGGTTATTATTTGTATTATTATAATTATAATTTTGATAAAAGTTTGGTCTAGGAAACTGAGTGTTTGTCATCTGGTTATTATGTGTGAGATAGTTGTAATTCGGATAAAAGTTTGGTCTTGGATTATTTTGATAATATTCATTTTGATTATTAAATATAGGTGGTTGGTAGTGTTGATTTCTATTATAAAAGCTGAATCCATTGTTATAGCTAGTTTGCTCTTCGTTCTGATAATTTTTGATACTATTGGGAATATTATTTTGGGTTTGTCCAACTATAATTTGACTTATATGATTTTTTAAAACCTCCATTTCTCTAGTCAATTTCTCTACTTCTCCATTTACCTTGTCCTCCGTTCTCAATAGATTTGTTACTTCTAGTTTCTCTAGAGTTTTTTTTAATGCTTGCGATCGATGCATTATCTGCTAACCTTATTAACTGAAAGGTTTTTTTGGGTACTCCTTTTAGAATGTGTTTACATATTTCTTCTTCGGTCATATTCTTGTTTATTTTATAACATTTGCCTACTATTTTAATTACGAATTCTTTATATGTTTCTCCTTTTGCTAGTTTCTGATTTTCCAATTTTGCCCTTAGTAAGTGTTTATTTCCTACTAATGTAAATTCTGTTATTAATTCACTTTTGACTTCGTTCCTTGTTATATTTTCGTTTTTTGATTTTAGTTGTTCAAAAAAATCTTCTGCTGAGTCTTTAAGATATAGTTGTAGAATAATTACTTTGTGTTCGTCGTTCCATTCGTTCACGACAGCTATTAGTTGAAATTTTTTTATGAATTTATCTATATCCTCGTTTTCTTTTCCTGAGAAAATGTCGGGTTTATGGTTAAACGCCATTTTTAAACTGTGTTTATTGTTGTCCATTAAATACTTTTATTTATCGCAACATCGCTTATGTTCACTTACAATAAAATAATTATCTTATAATTTCTCTATTATGTAATAATATGTAATTTACTCCTATTCTTAAAACTTAAAATCTCGTAACTATCCAAAAAAAAAAAAATTTAATTTAAAGTAAAATTATTAGGTACCTATACATACATTTTCTAATCCCGTAATTCTTTCAATTCTTTTACTCTTATTCTTAATACTTAATATATATTATGTATATCATTAATCTTAAATAATAAAAAAAAACCTCAATTATTCTTAACACGGCTACACTTTAATTTTATTTTCCTACGCTTCAATTAACTAAACTTAATAACTAATAACAAAATAAAAATCTAAACCAATCGTAAATATCTGTAACTTCAACTACTTAAGAGCTCCGGCGCCTCCACCAATATGTAACGTGGTCGGGGATGACCCGTTAAATATAAGATATTCAGGGAAGAAATTAATTCTTTTGAATATATTTTTACCGTAGCTCGGGAGCACGAATGGTATTAGGATCTTAATATTACAAATAAATAACGATTGATCTAAATTATTATTAATACAAACAAATTATTTATTATAACTTACAATTTACGAACAAAGTTACCAAAAATGTAGGATTGTACGGAGTTCAGGTGCACGTGATGGACTCGCGGAGAACTGCCATTCTCTTCCATAGCCGTTTTTTACACGGAGTTCAACTAAGTGTTTTTGTTGTGATGTTACCAATTTTTCCACAGAAAATTATTTTTTAATTTTGCCTCTCGAGGATTATTATATAAATGTCTTTACCACCACGAAGCCATCTCTCCTTATTAATACTCAGGGTATTGAGTATTTACACAATAATCTATAAGAACGGTAATATTGTTCATAGCACCGTAATGTTGTCATATTTTCCCCGATGACTAGATAACAAACATTGGCAACGCTGTTGCTATGACGACGGCTACCGTGATTCTGAATTTAATATAAATTTCCTTTAAAAAGTTCACACTTTTTCATTTATAACTTAATTTCTATTATTTTTACAAAAGCATAATTTACACAATATTTCTGATGTTTTGGAGTTTACTAGGAGTTAATTGATGCAATAAAAAATTTGTTGTGTCGTATAACAAATTTACCTGTATTTTACACAGTTTAAATAGGCAACTCCTGCTTCGATATAATATACACACCCGGTCGTACAGTTATTTTTTTACTTAGCTTTTTACTGTATCTCCCAAAAATACATACAAATAGTTCAAACAAATCAATAAGCCAACTTTATTAAATATTAATTTATGAAAAACTATATTACAAATTTCCAAAGCATTATTACTATAAATTAATCGAAACTATGAACTATATGGACCGTATCTTAGTGTGTCCCATGTCTCGCTGTACATATAGATATTTCTGTATTTTCAGCTCCATAATTTCTGTTAAATTAAAGGAAAATGTATTAAGTACTGTACACAGGTTGGCATTAACTTGGTAAAAAGCTAAAGTTAAGTTAAAAGTTAATTTTTTTAAACTTATTAACTTAACTAGTTAATTATTAGATTCTGAGTGGAACGATGAATGTATTGATTTTACAATGATGTGTGTTTTTTTTTAATTTTTTTATTTTATTTGTGCCTGTTTACACGATAAGTGGTCGAAATAATGCTTCGATTTTCAACTTCAGTATCTTGTTCGATTGGACAGTGAATCTAGTTGATGCAATCGGAAGGTCAAATTTTGAAATTCTCAATAGTTTTCACAAGCGCCGGGATTAAACACATAAAAATTAAGGAATAACGGGAATTTTTACGCAAAATCTGTTTTCCAAAAAATCGATTTTGGTTTTTGGTGTAACTCTAATACAAATGAACGTATATACATGACATTTTAACTGGTTGTTTATATTTGCAATTTCTATACACGATAAAATTTTTAAAATATTATGATTTTTTTGAACTGTTTAGGGACATTTTCATTTTGCATTTTTTTTTAGTTTTTATTCTAAAAATATCAATAAAATTTTATTTGTTGGTTTCGAAAGCTTGAAAATTTAATAGAAGGCTCCTAGTATATTGTTTCAAAAGCAGATGAAAAATATTAAAAATCCTTAGTCAAAATTTTTTTTATAAGCATTTAAAATTCAAAAATTGACAAAATATGGAAAAATCACGAAAATTAGCCAATTATTTTGAGTTAAGAATTCGTAAAAATTTTTCTTTTTAAATCAAAGATTTGAAAATGTAATACAAGATTATTCATAAGTTTGTCTACCTTTTTCAATAAAAAAATCTCTACCGGAAAGTCAAATTAAATTTTGATGAGCGTTTGAAATTCAAATTTTTACAACATTGGATATTCACTCGATTTCTCATGTAACGATTTTCTTATTTTGTTTTAATTCAAAAACGAATAACTGTAGATACATGAAAATTTCACTGAATGTTTACATTAATATTTCTTACACACGGTACAATTTTGAAAATATTTTGACTCTTTTTGAGCTGTTTACGGACATTTTAAGTTTTCAATTTTTTTAGTTTTTTTTTCTTTTAATATCAATTAAGTTTTATCTGTAGGGCCAAAAAGGGTAAAAATTTAATACAAGGCTTCTGATATATTGTTACTATAGCAATTGAAAAATATTAAAAATAAATATCCACAATTTTTTTTTTACAAGCATTTAAAGATCGAATTTTGACAAAATTTATAAAAATCTCGAAAATTATCAATCATTGTAATTAATAAATTATAAAATGTTCAGTTTTTATAGATAAGGATTGCAAATTTAAAACAAAGGTTTTCATAAATAGTTTATACTGTAACCAAAAAATCTAAAAAATATATGAACACGGTAATTTTTTACAGACATTTTAAATTCAAATTTGGACGAAATTACATAATAAAAAACCTAGAATAACTATTTTAGTTATTTTGTTGTGATTGTATAATAATATTCGTGGGTAATTGAAACTTCTAAAGTATACTACTATATATCTATGATAGTATCAGGGTTTGTTGTTGATTATAACGCGTTATAAGTACCTAATGGATATTGTGATATGATTGATTAATAATTTGGAATTTATTATAGGTATTTATCTATTATAGATCAATTTTTCTTTAATACCAATATACCATAGATAAGTATCGAGTATCTCAGAATCGTTTTTCTTATACAATGATATAATATCATTGAATTCAAATGTAATACCATCCATTATACAGTGACCCACTTGTAACTTACTGTACAGCAGAGCGACACCCACTTGCCCACCTTTTTTTTATTTTTAACTTTTTAACTTATTCAGTAAACATTTATTATTCTGAGTGGAGCGATGAATGTATTGATATGACAATGATGTGTGTTTTTACTTTTATTATTTTTTTTTTAAATAAAAATTTTCCAGTAGTTTTCAAAAGCGCTTTGAAAATCAAAAGAAAAATTAAAAAAAACGGGAATTTTTACTCAAAATCTGTTTTCAAGAAAATCGATTTTTGTTGTTGGTGCAACTCTTAAAAAAATGACCGTAGGTACATGAAATATTGATTGAATATTTGTATTAGCATTTTCTATACACCATAACATTTTTCAAATATTTTGACTTGCTTTGAGCTGTTTACGGACATTTTCAGTTTTAATTTTTTTAATTTTTTTTTTTCTATAAATATCAATAGAATTCTATTTGTTGGTTAAAAAAGCTTAAAAATTTAATATAAGGCTCCTAGTATATTTTTTCAAAGGCAGATGAAAAAAATTAAAAATACATGGTCACATTTTTTTTTTTTTATAAGTATTTAAAGTTCAAATATTGACAAAATATATAAAAATGACGAAAATTATTTTAAATTATTTTGAGTTAGAAATTCATGAACATTTTTTTTTTTAAATCTAAGATTTGAAAATGTAATACAAGATTCTTCATAAGTTTGCCTACCTTTATTAAAAAAAAAAAAAAATTATAGTTTTACAACATTTGATATTCACTCGATTTGTCAAGTAGCGATTTTCTTATTGTGTTGTAATTGAAAAAGAATGACTATAGAAACTTATAAATTTCACCGAATGTTTATATTAGGATTTCCTATACACCATACAATTTTGAAAATATTTTGACTCTTTTTGAGCTGTTTACGGACATTTTCAGTTTTAAATTTTTTTAGTTTTTTTTTCTATAAATATCAATACAATTTTATTTGTTGGGTAAAAAGCGTGAAAATTTAATACAAAGCTCCTGATATATTGTTACAATAGCAGTTGAAAAATATTAAAAAAGAATAGGCATAATTTTTTTTTATAAATATTTAAAGATGGAATTTCGACAAAATTTATCAATTTTAAAATTTAATAATTATTTTGTAGTTAATAATTTATAAAAAGTTAAACTTTTATAGCTAGAGATTGAAAACTTAAAACAACGTTCCACGTAAATATGTTGATATAAATTACTTTATTCACAATAATATCATCAAATATACTTAGTAATATCGTAGGCTGACTGACCGTTTTCGCTCAGAATCGTTTTTCTTATACAATGATAATATACAAACAAAAAAAAATAGCTAATGGGCACAGTTTCTGGGCTTTAACACGGTCTTAAAGACTGCCAGCTAGAGTTGTACCAGTTTAATTAAAAACTTAAATACGGCCAACCTTAATTAATGATTTTTTTACCACAACAAATTATAAAAAGTAACAATATATTATTTTATTGGGGTTTTATGAGATTTTAAATACTTATAAGTTTTTGTAAATAGAAAATGTATAAAATCAATCGTTTTAATTTAAAATATGGTATTGTGCTTTAATATCCTATGGTCAAAGAATTCTCAAGGTTTCCTTCCCACTAGGTAAATCTAATTTTTTCCGCACATACTTACAAAGACCAAAACAGATATCTGACTATGTTTTTATTTGTATTTAGACTTTATAGTTTGTAATTTAAAATTGACTGTAGACCCAGCTTAAACACATTATTATTTTATGTCCTTCATACATTACAATAACATACTAGAGTCCTTGCAGGACCTCTTGTAATTTAATTTTTTTGCGTCCTTAATAAATTGCATTAATTTTTATACATTTTCGGTGATACACCTCTGATCGTCATAACTGCTCGTTTATTTTAATGTAAACAATACCTAGTTTTTGGATTGTAGTTAAATTAATATTGAGGTTATAGACTGCAGTCACTAGTTCGTAGCATATATTTTATAACATTTTTTAAGAGTACCTAACAAGGGGTCAGTTTGCACGAAATTTTGATTATTATTATTATTTATTTTCTGTATTAAAAAAAAAATATATATTTGAGTTAGAACTTTGAAACTTTTATTGGTTACTCTAGGGTACCTAAGAAACATATAATTTCAGTCAAATTAATTTATTTTTCATTATTAAAAAAATTAAAATTTTTTTTCTTGGTGCAAAGTACCCAGGGATTGGGTTTTCTTTGCAGCACTACTAAAAATTACTTGTCTTATATGAAATATCGTCTCTGGTGCAATGTATTATCAATCATTAATTATTTAAAAAACAAACATAAACAATTTGTTAGTATTTAAACGACGGAAACTCCGTTTATTGCATAAAAAATAACATTTTATATCGAATTCAAATTAATATCAACAACTTTTTAATTAATTATAAAAACAATTCAAAATAGACAATTTAACTTAATATAAAAAAAAAAAATTAACACTTTTTAATCTTAATAATAATCCTCCCTGTTTGCATAATGAAATAGGTATTATTTTATAACAAATTTAAAATTAACATCAACATTTTTTTTAACTTGGTAGTTATAAATCTAAATCAAAATAAACAATTTATCTTATTGGAAAAAAATTAACACTTTCTTTAATATTAATAGGTAGGTACATAGGAAACATAATTACTATTCAGTCATATGTAGGTAATTTCAGTAGGATATATTTTTCCCCAGACATCATCTGCGTACTCGAAACCAGTTTACCAACCAAAAATATAACGCCAGATAATAACAAAACAAATATTATAATTGGTGCAATCTTGACCAGAAAGGTGCAAACTGACCCCGTGTTACATTTAAAGAACTTAGTTTTATCTAATTTTTTATTTTACTCCTTATAATGCGTTTGCCTATAGGCTCTCACGTTCCCCATTTACTTTTTTTTTTTATATATTTAACCTTTTTATATTATCATATAGATTTTTTAAACATTGATAACCAGACGCAATCTGATTTTTTTAAAAAATTTTTATTAGCTTTTTAAAATGCCTTTGCCCCTGCAGATTCTCACGTTCCACTTCTTTTTTTTTTAACAAGTTGACTGTCCGTACTTAATATAGATATAAACACTGACAACCAGATGCTATCTGATTTCTTTAAATTTTCTTTTTTACTTCTTAAAATGCCTTTGCCCACTTGTGCCCACGTTCTCCTTTCAATTTTTTATAATGTAACTCAATTAATTTTTTTGTATAAATATTTTCAACATTGATTAGTCCTCAGAGAATACTTGCCATTTAATTTTATCTAATTTTTGTCTATGTTATATGATATTAATTTGCCTGTGGGCTACCGTGTTCCCCACCGCATTTATTTTTCAGTAATTTATCTCCCTGTAGATCTTTTTGTATAGATTTATATGATAACCAGGTGCCAAAGTTTTTTTTTATTTTTAAAATTTGTTATTTGTATTCTCCTGTGTTTCTTCTTAATGTATAATTTTTTCTAAATTTTTTTTTGTTTTTTTTTATCAATTTAACAGTTTGATCCTTGATATGGGTTTTTGATACCCTGACAATCAGATGCCATCAGATTTTTCTTACATCTTTTTAGACAATTCCTTGATTCGCAAAAATCTAGGCAATCCCCAGATTTCTAGACAATTCCTGAATTCTGAAAATCTAGGCAATTCCCAGATTCAGGAAAAATCTAGGTTAGGTTTGGTTAGGAAGAATCTAGGCAATTCCCAGATTGAGAAACAATCTAGGAATTCCCAGATCTTGAAAATCTAAGAATTCCCATATTTCTAGGCAATTCCCAGAATCAGGAATAATCTAGGAATACCCAGTTTTAGGAATTCCCAGATCTTGAAAATCTTGGAATTTCAAGATTCAGGAAAATTCTGGGAATCCCTAGATTTTCAAGATTCAGGAAAATTCTAGGAATTCCTAAATTTTCAAGATTCAGGAAAAAATCTAGGAATTTAGAGATCTTGAAAATCATAGGATAATCTAGGCAATTCCCAGATTTCTAGCAAATTCCCAGATTCAGGAAAAATCTAGGAATTCCCAGTTTTAGGAAAAATCTAGGAATTCCGAGATCCTGAAAATCTAGGAATTTCAAGATCTTGAAAATATGGGAATTCCCATATCTTGAAAATCTGGGAATTCCCAGATCTTGAAAATCTAGGAATTTCGAGATCTCGAAAATCTAGGAATTTCAAAATCTTGAAAATCTAGGAATTCCCAGATTCAGGAAAAATCTAGGGAAATCCCAGATTCAAGAAAAAATCTAGGAATTTCAAGATCTTGAAAATCTGGGAATACCCATATCTTGAAAATCTGGGAATTCCTAGATTATTCATCAAACTGGGAATTCCTAGATTTTTCCTGAATCTGGGAATTTGCTAGAAATCTGGGAATTGCCTAGATTTTTCCTATGATTTTCAAGATCTCTAAATTCCTAGATTTTTTCCTGAAATTCCTAGAATTTTCCTGAATCTTGAAATTCCTAGATTTTCAAGATCTGGGAATTCCCAGATTTTCAAGATATGGGAATTCCCATATTTTCAAGATCTTGAAATTCCTAGATTTTCAGGATCTGGGAATTCCTAGATTTTTCCTAAAAGTAGGAATTCCTAGATTTTTCCTGAATCTGGGAATTTGCTAGAAATCTGGGAATTGCCTAGATTATCCTATGATTTTCAAGATCTCTAAATTCCTAGATTTTTTCCTGAATCTTGAAAATTTAGGAATTCCTAGAATTTTCCTGAATCTTGAAAATCTAGGGATTCCCAGAATTTTCCTGAATCTTGAAATTCCAAGATTTTCAAGATCTGGGAATTCCTAAAACTTTGTATTCCTAGATTATTCCTGATTCTGGGAATTGTCTAGAAATATGGGAATTCCTAGATTTTCAAGATCTGGGAATTCCTAGATTGTTTCTCAATCTGGGAATTGCCTAGATTCTTCCTAACCAAACCTAATCTAGATTTTTCCTGAATCTGGGAATTGCCTAGATTTTCAGAATTCAGGAATTGTCTAGAAATCTGGGGATTGCCTAGATTTTTGCGAATCAAGGAATTGTCTAAAAAGATGTAAGAAAAATTTGATGGCATCTGATTGTCAGGGTATCAAAAACCCATATCAAGGATCAAACTGTTAAATTGATAAAAAAAAACAAAATAAAATTTAGAAAAAATTATACATTAAGAAGAAACACAGGAGAATACAAATAAGGAAAAATCTAGGAATTCCCAGATTCAGGAAAAATCTAGGGAAATCCCAGATTCAAGAAAAAATCTAGGAATTTCAAGATCTTGAAAATCTGGGAATACCCATATCTTGAAAATCTGGGAATTCCCATATCTTGAAAAGATCCTTTCAAGATTTTGAAAATCTATTAATTTCAAGAATTAATAAATTTTTTTTCCTGAATCTAGGAATTCCTAGAATTTTCCTGAATCTTGAAATTCCTTGATTTTCAAGATCTGGGAATTCCAAGATTTTCAAGATATGGGATTTCCCAGATTTTCAAGATATGGGAATTCCTAAATTTTCAAGATCTTGAAATTCCTAGATTTTTTCTTGAATCTGGGATTTCCCTAGATTTTTCCTGAATCTGGGAATTCCTAGATTTTCAAGATTCAGGAAAAAATCTAGGAATTTAGAGATCCTGAAGATCTTGGAATTCCCAGATCTTGAAAATTTAGGAATTCCCAGATCTTGAAAATCTAGGAATTCCCATATTCAGGAAAAAAATTTATTAATTCTTGAAATTAATAGATTTTCAAAATCTTGAAAAGATCTTTTCAAGATCTGGGAATTCCTAAATTTTCAAGATCTGGGAATTCCAAGATTTTCAGGATATGGGATTTCCCAGATTTTCAAGATATGGGAATTCCCAGATTTTCAAGATCTTGAAATTCCTAGATTTTCAAAATCTCGAAATTCCTAGATTTTTCCTGAATCTGGGAATTTGCTAGAAATCTGGGAATTGCCTAGATTTTTCCTATGATTTTCAAGATCTCTAAATTCCTAGATTTTTTCCTGAAATTCCTAGAATTTTCCTGAATCTTGAAATTCCTAGATTTTCGAGATCTCGAAATTCCTAGATTTTCAAGATCTGGGAATTCCCAGATTTTTAAGATATGGGAATTCCCATATTTTCAAGATCTTGAAATTCCTAGATTTTTTCTTGAATCTGGGATTTCCCTAGATTTTTCCTGAATCTGGGAATTCCTAGATTTTTCCTTATTTGTATTCTCCTGTGTTTCTTCTTAATGTATAATTTTTTCTAAATTTTATTTTGTTTTTTTTTATCAATTTAACAGTTTGATCCTTGATATGGGTTTTTGATACCCTGACAATCAGATGCCATCAAATTTTTCTTACATCTTTTTAGACAATTCCTTGATTCGCAAAAATCTAGGCAATCCCCAGATTTCTAGACAATTCCTGAATTCTGAAAATCTAGGCAATTCCCAGATTCAGGAAAAATCTAGATTAGGTTTGGTTAGGAAGAATCTAGGCAATTCCCAGATTGAGAAACAATCTAGGAATTCCCAGATCTTGAAAATCTAGGAATTCCCATATTTCTAGACAATTCCCAGAATCAGGAATAATCTAGGAATACAAAGTTTTAGGAATTCCCAGATCTTGAAAATCTTGGAATTTCAAGATTCAGGAAAATTCTGGGAATCCCTAGATTTTCAAGATTCAGGAAAATTCTAGGAATTCCTAAATTTTCAAGATTCAGGAAAAAATCTAGGAATTTAGAGATCTTGAAAATCATAGGATAATCTAGGCAATTCCCAGATTTCTAGCAAATTCCCAGATTCAGGAAAAATCTAGGAATTCCTACTTTTAGGAAAAATCTAGGAATTCCCAGATCCTGAAAATCTAGGAATTTCAAGATCTTGAAAATATGGGAATTCCCATATCTTGAAAATCTGGGAATTCCCAGATCTTGAAAATCTAGGAATTTCAAGATTCAGGAAAATTCTAGGAATTTCAGGAAAAAATCTAGGAATTTAGAGATCTTGAAAATCATAGGAAAAATCTAGGCAATTCCCAGATTTCTAGCAAATTCCCAGATTCAGGAAAAATCTAGGAATTCCCAGTTTGATGAATAATCTAGGAATTCCCAGATTTTCAAGATATGGGTATTCCCAGATTTTCAAGATCTTGAAATTCCTAGATTTTTTCTTGAATCTGGGATTTCCCTAGATTTTTCCTGAATCTGGGAATTCCTAGATTTTCAAGATTTTGAAATTCCTAGATTTTCGAGATCTCGAAATTCCTAGATTTTCAAGATCTGGGAATTCCCAGATTTTCAAGATATGGGAATTCCCATATTTTCAAGATCTTGAAATTCCTAGATTTTCAGGATCTCGGAATTCCTAGATTTTTCCTAAAACTGGGAATTCCTAGATTTTTCCTGAATCTGGGAATTTGCTAGAAATCTGGGAATTGCCTAGATTATCCTATGATTTTCAAGATCTCTAAATTCCTAGATTTTTTCCTGAATCTTGAAAATTTAGGAATTCCTAGAATTTTCCTGAATCTTGAAAATCTAGGGATTCCCAGAATTTTCCTGAATCTTGAAATTCCAAGATTTTCAAGATCTGGGAATTCCTAAAACTGGGTATTCCTAGATTATTCCTGATTCTGGGAATTGCCTAGAAATATGGGAATTCTTAGATTTTCAAGATCTGGGAATTCCTAGATTGTTTCTCAATCTGGGAATTGCCTAGATTCTTCCTAACCAAACCTAACCTAGATTTTTCCTGAATCTGGGAATTGCCTAGATTTTCAGAATTCAGGAATTGTCTAGAAATCTGGGGATTGCCTAGATTTTTGCGAATCAAGGAATTGTCTAAAAAGATGTAAGAAAAATCTGATGGCATCTGATTGTCAGGGTATCAAAAACCCATATCAAGGATCAAACTGTTAAATTGATAAAAAAAACAAAAAAAAAATTTAGAAAAAATTATACATTAAGAAGAAACACAGGAGAATACAAATAACAAATTTTAAAAATAAAAAAAAACTTTGGCACCTGGTTATCATATAAATCTATACAAAAAGATCTACAGGGAGATAAATTACTGAAAAATAAATGCGGTGGGGAACACGGTAGCCCACAGGCAAATTAATATCATATAACATAGACAAAAATTAGATAAAATTAAATGGCAAGTATTCTCTGAGGACTAATCAATGTTGAAAATATTTATACAAAAAAATTAATTGAGTTACATTATAAAAAATTGAAAGGAGAACGTGGGCACAAGTGGGCAAAGGCATTTTAAGAAGTAAAAAAGAAAATTTAAAGAAATCAGATAGCATCTGGTTGTCAGTGTTTATATCTATATTAAGTACGGACAGTCAACTTGTTAAAAAAAAAAGAAGTGGAACGTGAGAATCTGCAGGGGCAAAGGCATTTTAAAAAGCTAATAAAAATTTTTTAAAAAAATCAGATTGCGTCTGGTTATCAATGTTTAAAAAATCTATATGATAATATAAAAAGGTTAAATATATAAAAAAAAAAAGTAAATGGGGAACGTGAGAGCCTATAGGCAAACGCATTATAAGGAGTAAAATAAAAAATTAGATAAAACTAAGTTCTTTAAATGTAACACGGGGTCAGTTTGCACCTTTCTGG
>CARXXK010001443.1:0-27206 GCA_949089665.1 Macrosiphum euphorbiae
TTTCGAGCTACACCTTCGAAGAAAGTAGAATATTACAAAAAAACCATTTTACCTCACTATATTCATAAAACAATCCATCATATTATCTACCATATTCGTTTTTTTAGTTTTTTACTCTGCCACCCCTCTCCTTGGATGACCCTCCCTCAAAAAACATCAAGATTAGGGCCTTTGTGTTTATTAAAAAATTAATATATACATAAATTGAGTTTTTAATTTTTTTTCAATTTATTCTTGCAATAAAAATGTTATACAATATAATATTATATTACATAATATTCTACTTATATAAATTTAAACTACATCACCATTTGTTCATAAAATCATAATTTCCATCCAACTTCTAAAAATATTAAAAGCGATTATAAACTTAATGATAGACTATAATATTGTTGGCTAGTAATAAATATAGATATAATAGTAAATATTTGGAAATGTTCGAGTGTTCAACTTGTCATTCCGTTACCCGTATGTCTATATATAATATTACTAGCTGATCCCCGTGCACTTCGTCGCCCGATAAATGTATCAACTCAATATGACTCAAACTTTGTTGAATTCGTTATTCAATATTCAGTGTATGGTGTTCAAAATTATTATCTTATCTTTTCCGTTGCCCGGAATAAAAATTCTGAATCGCAGCAGTACATTATCAGGTAGGCAATCTACCTGCGGTAAATCGCGGACCCCGTGCTGTTTATACGGAAGTGTATGATTTAACTCTAAAGTACCAAAGTTATACCAAGTTTATTTTGATATAATACGGTGGATTAATATAACGAATTTGGTTGCTCGTAAAAAATCGCAACTCTTAAAAAAATTATGATTGTTGAACTCCTTTTGGGTGTAACTTGCTGCGGTAAGTGCAACTCAGCCACCCTGGTAGGCAATGTTCAATATTTCGATTTGATGCAAGCTTGTACCTGATCTGCCCGAATAACCAATGGCAACCAATAAATAAATTTCTACTGTAGACTGTAACCAATGGCAACTATTAATAATTAAAAATAAAATTTCCAATTTCCATCGTGAATCTCAATGTCCCTGTTTGAGCACCTATTTAAAATGCGAATTTTCGCAAATCCTTTCTTATTGCACGGTTAAAATACGAGAAGAAACTCTATTCCAAATTTCAAGTCCGTACGTTGAGTAGTTTTTGAGATACAGCGATCAGTGAGTCAGTGGTATTTGGATTTTATATGTATAGATAACTAATTATTGACTAACATTATCGGACTTAATTTATGCCTAAAACCTGCTCCTTGATATGATATTGTGTGATGGGAAAAAGTGGCTGCCGGAAAGCAATGCTGACTTGTTCTGCAGCGTGCCTCCACTGCCAAGGTAAATGCATGAACAGCGTGCCTGTTGAAGATGAGGACGATGAAGACGACTATGAAGAGCAAGAGGCACCCATTACTATAGATAAAGATGCAATGGATGAACAACCTGGGCCCCCCAATTCAAAGAAAATGAAAATATGATTGCATGTAAAATTAAGAATTACTTGAGAACTACTTATCTGTAAAATTAAGTGTGTATTATCATTATTTTTGTCTGTTTTATTTCTTAAAAGTGTGGCCACATATATTATTACATAAACGAACAAAGGTTGTGGGTCAAGAATATGATATATACATTTTCTGAAAATTGCAAAATGTTATGAAAGTTGTAAAATAGCTGTAAATATAGGCAGCTTGGAGATTAACAATTAACATATGTGTATTGTGTATATAATCTGAAAGGGAATTTAAATATCTACAACTTCTTTTCTATGCATATTTTTAGTTTATGAATAGGTTTAGACAATATGATGGATTGTTTTATGAATATGGGGAGGTAAAATGGTTTTTTTTGTAATATTATACTTTTTTCGAAGGTGTAGCTCGAAAACGATTGTGAATTCGAAAAAAACATACGATATAAAAGTTTTAGATAATTTCATGAGCTTTATTTTGTTATTTAAAAAAAATTTTCCTCCGATGCACCGTTTACGAGATATAAGCGAAAAACCCAAAAAGCGCAACTTTAACCCCCTTCCCCCCCTCCGGCTCACCACCTAGGTGTCAGGACTTTTAGTATGTTAATACCCTAAGCCCCCCGAACAAGTTTCTGAAGGAATCGCTAAGTTACCTGCTCACGCACTCTACACCTCATTCCTTGACTGGACTAAATATATTCTTCAAATTTTTTTTTTATATATTTTGTACATAAAATATGTATATTTTTAGCTGTATATTATAAATTACTTTATTATTATTTCAGTGCTTTATTTGCTTTCAGCAACATGGAAGATTATAATTATAACCATAACACAAACACAAACCTTCCTATGCTTGAGAATATTATAGAAAATAATATAGATAACGCAAATGATATTATAAATATTGCAAGTTTTTTTAGTATTTCAAATTTGATTATTTGCTTGTACCTGCATAATATCATAACTATTTATCAATGTTTATAGGATTTAAATAACTGCAATTCAATGACAATGCCAGTTTTCGAAGGGTACGATTATCCTGTAGACCAAATACAGCCATTATTTGATTTATTAAAATCATGGAATTTGGAGTGTCTATCTAAAACCGTACTTGGTAACTAAACTGTACCATTACTTATTGATATTTTGTGTATATACTTTAATATAAACATTATAAACTATACAATTTTCCAATATTTAGATCAAATGGTTGACATATGTTCAGATTGTTGGTAAAAATGTTAAATTGTAAAAACTGGAATTAAATTCTATTACATTTTTGTTTTAGGATACATATTTTATGAAGGATGGATATAATAAAAACCCTAAAGGGAAACTTTATGCCAAGTATTACAACTCAATGAGGACGCTTAAAACAAGTGGCCTAGTACCTTGTAAGGAACAAGTAAAAACTGTAAAATTGGCCACTCAACGTAAACATGATAATGAATTTGGTAAAATATTTTTAAGAAACTACCTCTTAATTATAAAATATTAAATATATTAAGTGTTGAATATAATTATGTAATTATTTTAATAAGGATATAAATATTCATCAATTTGATTCTCAAATACAAATACTTTCAAGACAGTATTTAAATATATTATACTCATATGCTTTGCTAAACGAATTATATATGAATTATGGTGTTTTAATGTTTTATAGAACCCGATGATGACATTAACTATATGATTGAACAAATACAGTTTGATACTAATTGTTCATTTCCTGAACTAGAAAAATTATGGAAAGCTACAACAAAATATCGTTTTGTTGAAAGTGAAGCTTGACGGACTAATGATGTTACCATTAATATAATAAGTAATAACACGACAGTATGATTATGTATAAGTATAATTTATAATAACGTACAACTGGACAATTAAACTGTGACAGTACACACACATCGTATACGCTCTGTACAACGACGCCTGTGCAAGTGAATATTACATACATCAAAGGCCCTATATATATGCACGATCGAGGTCATGTTACATCCGTAAAGAGAGTGAGTCTTATGCTCGTACATAACTAGTTACTAAATTGTACACACGTGTCAAGGCTGACTACATATACTACATATTAATTGTATATTTCAACACGTTTAAACAGTATACAAAATTCATCTTCTACTGCTGAAATTATGAATAAATGGAAAAGCTATACTTTGCCACTTGGATACAGATTAGTAAGTTTTCATGCATAATCACAACAAAAGTATAATTATCTAAAAATTACCTTCATATTCTTTTAGATTGATATTGACTTCAGTACTCTATATCCAAGATGCTCAAATTCTGTATCACAGTTGGAAGAAAAATCTAACTAAAAGATAATAATAGTAGTAAGCTTTTTGAAAATCTGAAGGAGTCTGCTTTGAATATTTGTGAAAGTAATGAAATACATTGAAAACCTAATTTAATATAATTTCAATTAAATATTTTTATTTGTTTGTAGATGGAAAATATACAGTCATATTTTATTTAATTCATGCTGTATTTGTTCCCACATCAAAAAAAATAACAAGAGACTCAGATGGCAAAAAAAAAATCAAATTAAATACTCTATAAAAGATTCACAGAATAGTTTTATGGTATTCAAAAATACAGTTTGTGAAATTGAAGAACATATTAAGAGTATACAAAATGATAACCAGTTCAACCGTTTATTTTCATTATTGGTTCTCCTATGAAACCAAAGGAAATTTTAGTTTTTTTGATTGTATAAAATATAAATTTTTTTCTATTATATCAGCAATTGATATTTGTTTTAAGATTTTTCATCTTTTTAATCTTGAATATCCACCAGAGGCATGTATTGCTTGGCTCTTTATTCAGAAATATTTTTATTGTTTAAACACTAAATTTGACAAAAGTCATCCCATGCTAGGACGAATTTTGTTAGATCTAACTAAGAAATAGTTAATAATACCTAGTTAAGTTTTCTTTTTTATAAATATAGATATTGAAAAAAATTACAAATTTGGTGTTAATATTTATTTAAAATTAATATGTTTATTTCTTACAGATATGAAAATGTTGAGATGATTTGGTCATGTTATGATAAGAGTGACAGTGGTAGTGGAGTGTAGTGGAATGAATATGAAAATTGTTGTTGAAGGAAAAAGAGGGAGATAAAAATTGATTATAAAATGGATGGACAAAATAGAGAATGACTCAACAATAGCTGTTCTAAATTATATGTGCAGTATGATATATAATTAAACAATACACACTCACATATTATATTGGTGGATGACCACAATATATAGTTGGGGAATGGTGTTGAAGCAGATGATAGACTACATGAGATTTGATCATGGAAAGGGATGAGGGTTGTTTAAACATCCAAAGTGTGTCGTTAAAATATAATAAAGACAATTGATTTGATAGTATAATTTTGTCAACTCAATAAATTATTCTGTATTAAATTGACAAAAAATGTTTGTAGTGGTGAAAGTGCCTACTTTAAAATGTATAGTAATATTTGTTTTAAATAATAAAATAATATTATTAATTTGACAAATCAGTTGTTGTCACTACAAAATTGTCATTAATTATAAATAGAATGTTTTTGTTGTATTGACAATTGTTTTGTTGATTTGATAATTATTTTGTGATTACAATTTTACAATATCAATGATTACCAATTTGACAAAAAAAAAATTGTTGGACCTATATCTACAAGATTATTGTCAAACACACATATAATTTTATCATCATGAACATGGTTTTTTTTTCGGTGTACTATATTAATATTATAATTAGAAGAAATATGGTATAAACATTTTATACAAATATATTTATTAAAAATACAAATCTTTGGCCTGGACAAAGCGTGGGCCGGGACAGCTAGTTTACATTAAATAAAATTAAAGATAAATGAACTGCAGTGTACCGTCACCATCGAGTTTCGAATAGCTTCTTTGATTAAACATCAACAACATTTACATGTAGTTCTACAACAATGAACAAATATGGTGCGAGAAAAGTTGTCCCACGCAAAACAGTTTTTGCTATGTTGTACATTACAATAAGGTTTGGTAAAAAAAAAAATTGGTTTCTATACGGTAAATATTTTTGTGTGTAGCGCAAATAGGTGGACAACGAGTGTGTTATCTCCGTAATGTGTGATACGGTAAATTGATGTCCTCCGAGGGGGACATTCCCTTTTGAAACATTTTAGTTACCATGGAAAAGCATACAAATGGATACTACTAGTGTATTGGGTATATTATAAATACTAAATATAGATACAAGATATCTCGGACCTCGGTACAGAATATGTTATATTTTATGAAACTATTATAATAATATATACTGACAAATACGATTTTTTACAACTAATACAATATATTAATTATTCCACAGTTACTTTATAATATATTTATTTGAATTTTAAAACGTAACTTAAATTGTTCGGAATATTATTTCAATAATATTGTTTTATACATAAATTATTAAATTCAATACATTTTCATTTTCAGTTTGTTATTAATTATTATAGTTGAGTTATAATAATTGTATGTAATATTTTCTATTTTTATTGTCTCGTCATTAGTTAATATGATATAAACCAACATAATCTTACGTAATCTAGTTGAATTTAAATAGTAAAAAAGGTGGGTAAGTGAATGTCGCTCTCTGCTGTACAGTAGGTTACAAGTGGGTCACTGTATAATAGATGGTATTAAATTTGAATTCAATGATATAATTATTTGTATAAGAAAAACGATTTTGAGTTTAGACGGTATGTCAGTCTAGGTTCAAGACATATTATATACATATCTATGGTATTAAAAAAAAGTTGACCTATAATAGGTACCTATAATAAATTCCATATTAATCATATCACAATATCCATTAGGTACTTATAGCGCGTTATACATCAAGAACAAACCGTGATGGTGATATAGTAGTATAGGTACTTAAGAAGTTTCAATTACCCACGAATAATATTATACAATCACAACAAAATACTAAAATAGTTATTTTATACTCTGTTCAAAATGAGACCGGACCTAGGCGGCGGTCAGACATATGGTGAGACGCCGACCCCCACTACGGCTAAGCGTCGGGCGCTGCCATGGAACAAAGCCACGCCCATACGCACAACTCGGCCGCCGAGGTCCGGTCTTATTTTGAACAGAGTATAATATAAGGTTTTTAATATGTAATTTCATCAAAATTTGAACTTAAAATGACTATAAAAATAAACTGTGCTTATGTATATTTTAGATTTTTTGGTAACAGAATAAACTACTCACGTGGAATCTTGTTTTAAATTTTCAATCTTCAGATATAAAAGTTGAACATTTTATACATTTTTAACTACAAAATAATTATTCTATTTTAAATTTGATAAATATTGTCAAAATTCGATTTTTAAATGCTTATAAAAAAAATTGTGCCAATGTATTTTTAATATTTTTCAACTGCTATTGTAACAGTATATCAGGAGCCTTGTATTAAATTTTTACACTTTTTGGCCAACCGATAAAACTTTATTGATATTTATAGAAAAAAAAACTAAAATAATTTAAAACTGAAAATGTCCGTAAACAGCTCAAAAAGTCAAAATATTTTCAAAATTGTACAGTGTATAAGAAATGCTAATCTGAACATTCAGTGAAGTTTTCATATATCTATAGTTATTCGTTTTTGAATTACAACAAAATAAGGAAATCGCTGTATGAGAAATCGAGTGAATATACAATGTTGTAAAAATTTGAATTTCAAACGCTCATAAAAATTTAATTTGACTTTCCGGTAGAGATTTTTTTATTGATAAAGGTAGACAATCTTATGAGTAACCTTGTATTAGATTTTCAAATCTTAGATTTAAAAAGAAAAATTTTTACCAATTCTGAACTCAAAATAATTTGTTAATTTTCGTGATTTTTCCATATTTTGTCAATTTTTGAACTTTAAATGCTTATAAAAAAAAACTGTGACTAAGGATTTTTAATATTTTTCATCTGTCTTTGAAACAATATACTAGGAGCCTTCTATTAAATTTGCAAGCTTTTTTAACCAACAAATAAAATTTAATTAATATTTTTAGAAAAAGAACTAAAAAAAAATGAAAACTGACAATGTCCATAAAGAGCTCAAAATAAGTCAAAATATTTGGAAAATGTTATGGTGTATAGAAAATGCTAATATAAACATTCAGTCAAAATTTCATGTACCTACTACTGTCATTACAAATCGATTTTCTCTAAAACAGATTTTGCGTAAAAATTCCCGTTTTTCCTTACTTTTTATTTTGTTTTTCATGGCTTTTGAAAACTTACTTTACTTTTGACCCCCCAAGTACCAAGTAGATTCACTCCAAGGTTTATAGATAATTATTATCTATTAGTCTTGGATTCACATCAGAAAAGATACTGTTGAAGAAAATCTATGCATTTTTACTGTCCTTAAAGGTAATAGCAGACACAAAAAAAAATTTTAAAAAAGGCAGGTAAGTGGATGTCGCTCAGCCGTACAGTAGGTTACAAGTTGGTCATTGTTTAATGGATTGTATTAAACTTGAATTCAATGATATAATATCATTGTATAAGAAAAACGATTCTGAACGGAGACGGTTTGTCAGTCTGTATATTTTATATTGTCATTAATTATTTTATTTATTTAATTATTATTTTTTTTATTGATAAACAAATTGTTAGAAATCAAAATCCCATTTTAAGCGGTTTTTCGTAATTTTTCAGTACTTTTTGGGTGGTATTAAATAACTATTGAGAAAATCGAAAAATGACCTCTCTAAAGTACCATCTTGGTCCAATTTGCTAAAAGATAAGGTACTATATGTTGAAATCAAAGCACTCCTTCTGGTAGAAATTTTGTATACAGGATATAAAAAAAATAAAAAAAATAAACACCATTGTAAAACTACTAGCTTCCTTGCTCCGCTCAGAATCTAAAAAACACTTATTATATTATACAATTGTGATGGTAAAATATTCATTAAAAAGCAAAAAAATATTCCAATAATTATCAAAATATTTTGAATGTTTGGAACCAACAGCATCTAAATTGTGAATACAAAATTAAAATAATCTATTATAATATATTATTATTACATCTTATTAGGTAAATCTTCTTAAATAAAAAATAAAAAACAAAATGAAAATGAAAATATAATATACTTACCTACATTAAAATAATATTAATGTAACTTGTGATTTCCAATGACCAGCTGAGCTAGGTAGGTACTTGAAAATGTTAAGCACCCTTCTGCATGGGAAAAATAAAAAGTTGTACACAGTAAACTGTGTTGAAATTGTTGGACATTATCAAAAATTATTCACATAAATGTTAATAAATATAATTTTTTTATGGTAACAAAATAATTATGCGTGGGTGCATGATTAAAAATTAAAATATGCTAATATTCTGTTTGAAGAATGTATATAATTTATTATATTGTCTGATGTATATCCGCTACAAGCAAATAGATTTATAAATCTAAAAATATTAATAACAATATTTAATATTGTGGTAGGTAGGTACATGATATTGGTACCTATAACGACTATAACTTATAAGCTACAAATGATTGGCACAAATAGGGGGGGGGGGAGAGGATTTAATCCCACAATTCAAAGTTCCGTACTTAGTACAAAGCATATATAATTTTTAGAAAATAATATAGGAAGATCATGGGGTTTTAGTACCCCACTAAAATATTGGGCTATTTGCGCCTATGCTACGAATAATAATATATTATACTTAAAATTTTTGTAAGTCGAAAAAAACACTGGTTCCTGTTATATTATAATAGTTCGATACTTCCATGCAATTATTTTATTGTTAGCCACTAACTTTTACATTTTTTTACGTTTTTTTATGTTTTGAGCTGTTTTCCATTGTTGAGACAGATTAAAATCATTACAGAGTGATATATTATTAACATTGTATAATGTATATTAGATATTTGATAGAATGGTCAATGGTGAATGGGTCACCAAATAAATCATAGATACACTTATCACTGTAACGTGCTACTACGCGTTACTCGTAGAAATGGAAGTAATAATTGGACAAATCCTCTTTGATGATATTTATTGTATTTATTTAATGTAAACAGTGTTATGGAAAATATTCTAAGTCCAAATAATTATGTTTATTGACTTAAGCGAGATGTGACTATGAGTATTTAGTGACTGTTCAATTTGAGGCTGGTTGCTCGTCTGATGAACGCTTGTCCATCAGCTCTCCTCGATGGATCTCTGTCCCTTGTCCCTTCCATAATTTCTAAGACCATACATGGTCCTTCCATTATTTTTAAGACCATACATGGTCTTGCGGTTAAGCCTATTGTGATTCACACGCTTGCACGCGCCGGAAGTCCACATATATCTATATCGAACATTTGTGGTGTTATTCAAATAACAGCACAAATCTAAACTATATTATTTTAGGATTATTCATATACGTAGTCATATATCTATTGTCGCGCGCCGCTCAAGGTCACGCACTCGATATTACTATTATTGATATTATAATTATTACTATTCGAGGAAGCGCTCGAGTATAATATTTATATTTACGCGGTGCGAATATTATATGATTACGTATACACTATAATGTGTTTAAGCCATATGGCAAGATAGTCAAAGCTCGCTACATCACTTACCTATGTTATATGTTGCAGGTACCTATTATAGGTGTTACACTGTTACGCGAGTTGTATTACGTAAATATTATATTAAATAATAATCAATTAAATTAATAATTAATTAGGTATGTAACAATCAATGATTTAACAATGTTATTTTGAGAATTCCAGAGTATACCTACTGTACGCGCCGAGCCGTTGTGCATATCGCTTATCTGTGCGACGGTGACCGTTGTCCACTTTATCTCCCGTGCATCCATACCCCATACATTCTGTCTAATTAAACATTATTATAATTATTAACTACCATATTTATTGTCTTTGTTTCTGTTGTATCATTTGCTTATATGTCAAATGTCTTTGTAGATTGTTCATATTATCAGTGTCTTGTTTATAATCTTTTCTGTATCATATTTTTCTTCGCTATTGTAGTGATAAGTGACAACACTGTCCACCTACTCGTGCCGCCGAAGCGACGTCTAGTATGTCCTTAGTCTTTTGGTGTGTGTTGCCGTGTGTGTGGCTGCCGGAGTGTGTCCGGACTGCACACGCTCACGGGCACTCATTTGTCTTTTTAAAGTTGTTATTAAAGTTATTGTTATTATTTTTCAAAGTATAATTATTAAAGTGTCGAGTAATTATTCATATTAATTGAGTCTCGTGTTTTGTACTTTTGTGTCACCTAACTAACTACTTCAATTCCTGACATCAACGAGCTCCTACAGTTCAGAAGTGCGATTCTATCCAGCAGCCCTCAAGAAATATTGTGTATTGACATAATTGTGGAATTAGTCGTTGTGTAGTTCTGGGTTGTAACGCATATTTTGTTTTGCGTAACTTAATTAGTTCAGTCAAGATGGCCGACGATCAAACGGGTCAGGATGATGTCGGTAACCACGAGGGTTGGTCATCTAGCCGTTTAAGAAGCGGATCGCAGGCTACAGTGCAGCCACCAGTACAGTCTACGGAGCAGCTAAATACGCAGCCAACGACAAGCATGTTACCACAAAGTTCTAACCAACCGTCCGGGAGTGTAACCACCGCCAGTGATAGTGGAATGCAAAATGCATTGTCAGCGCTGATAGAGCAGAACCGATTGTTGTTATCGCGGATATTGCGTAATGAAGACAATAACAACATAAACAACGATAACATACAAGCGCGGTCAACCTCCAACAACGGCTATTACGTCATGCCAGATTTTAATAATTCGATTAATATTTTTTCTGGTCGTGAATCCAATACAGATGCGAGAGCATGGTTGAAATCAGTCGAAGGTGTAGCAAAATTGCATAATTGGCCAGACAGTTTTAAATTAGAAATAGTACGTACAAAATTGGATGGTCCGTCCCAAAATTGGTACATTGGTCGTACATTTTCAAGTTGGGGAAGTTTTGTCGACCAGTTTAATAATACATTTGTGGGAAACGAGTCGTGCACAGTTGATCGTATAAGAATTATGTCAAACCGCGTTCAAGCCAAGGGCGAGTGCGTCATAGAATATTTTCACCACAAAGCGCGCCTCTGCCGTGAAATTTCGTTACCATTTAACGAGACTAAACAACAGATAGTTGAAGGTGTTTATTCTCACGATTTATGTAACTATTTGATAGCGCGCACACATTTAAGTGAAGACGAATTATTGGCTGATATAAATTCTTACAATAATCTGAGAAATGCCAGGACCAGTCGAATTCGATCGACCGAGCCTGTGAAGACAACTCAAAGTCATACCGGCAATCGAAAAGCCAGTTCTGACAATCGCGATAAAGATCGAAATACGGTACAACGTTCCACTATTGATTCAAGAAGTAAGCCAACAAGGGATATGTCGAATGTCACGTGTTATAGCTGTGGAAAAATCGGACATCTGGCGTCTTCGTGTCCAACGAGAACCTGTCATAGCTGTAAATCAACGGGTCATTCAGCGCGGTACTGTCCAAGTCGCCAAGGTGAGCGTCAAGACAACAACGGTGGTGAGCATGTTTCTGTTTTAGAACGGTCCCCCACACCTATTGTACCCCCATATATGTTAGATGTTAGCATTAAGTTCCCCAATGGTGAATCTATCGATGCACAAGCTTTAGTAGATACGGGTAGCCCGGTTAGTCTCATTAAATCGACAGTTGTCCCATTCGTGTCTGGGTTCATGCCTCCAAAATCGGATTTAGTAGGTATTAATGGTTCTAAATTAAACATTGTAGATCAATTTGATGCGGATATTTTCCATGCCGACCTTGATGCCCCGATTAATATATGTTTTCACGTGGTGCCTAGCAATGCCATGAGGAATGATTGCCTATTGGGTCGTAATTTTTTATCTCACCCTAGAGTAAATTTGAATGTGTCGGATGGTCGTTTTGAAGTAAGCTTTAAAAAAATTGATAATATACCATTTGCTGAAATTTTATCTGTTAATTACACTGATCATAATAGCGATGATGCTGACATTAGTTTGAATATTGAGGATACTCTGTCGGATGATATTAAAACAAAAATTAAAAAAATATATGACGAGTCCTATGTTAATCACGAAAGTGTCATTAGTACGACTGACAATTATCGTCCAGAAATACGCATTATACTAAAAAATGACAAACAGTTTTATTTTCGCCCCCGGCGCTTGTCTTTTTTTGAAAAAGACTGTCTACAAAAAATGTTAGATAATATGTTGAATAAAGGTATTATTCGGCGAAGTAGTTCCGAATACAGTAGCCCCATAGTCCTGGTAAAGAAAAAAAACGGAGAGTTAAGAATGTGTGTTGATTACCGCGAACTAAATAAATACGTAATAAAAGACCGATATCCACTGCCGTTAATAGACGACAATTTAGATTTATTGCGCGGAAAAAAATATTTTACATGCTTAGATCTGAAGGATGGGTTCCACCATGTATATGTCGCTAATGACTCTATTAAATTTACATCTTTTACGACACCGTTAGGACAGTTCGAATTTTTAAAAATGCCTTTTGGGTTAGCCAATGGACCAGCATGTTTTAGTCGTTTTATACAAAATGTTTTTGACGAATTTATTCGCAAAAATGAAGTTGTAGTATACTTCGACGACATTATGTTAGCCACGGAAACCGTTGAAGAGCATCTAGAGCTCCTATCGAGAGTGTTAAAGGTAATGAAAAATAGACAGTTAGAGATCCGCCCCGACAAGAGTAAATTTTTGAAACGTGAGGTACTCTACCTAGGGTACTGTGTAAACCAATACGGTATTAAGCCAAATCCAAAAAACGTTTCGATTATTGAAAACTATCCTGTACCACAAAATAATAAAGAACTACAGAGTTTCATTGGTTTATCATCATATTTTCGACGTTTCATCCCGAACTTTGCAATTATTGCCAAACCACTTTATAATTTACTAAAAAAAAATATTCCATACGAGTTCGTAGAGGAACAAATGAGGTCGTTCGATTCCATTAAATTGAAACTCGGGGAACAACCATTGTTAGCTATATATAATCCCAATGCAATAACAGAGCTCCACTGTGATGCTAGTAGCCACGGATATGGCTCCATTTTATTACAAAAGCAACCCGATAATCAATTCCACCCGATTTTTTATTATAGTCATAGGACTACTGAGTCCGAATCGCGATACCATAGTTATGAACTAGAAATGTTAGCCATTATAAATTCTATTAAACGGTTCCGCGTATATTTACAAGGTATACAATTTAAAATAATAACAGATTGTAATAGCGTTGCACTGACACTACAAAAAAAAGACATAAACCCTCGAATCGCTAGGTGGGCCATGTTTTTACAAAATTTTTTATACGAGATAGAGCATAGATCCGGGTCGCAGATGCAGCACGTTGACGCGTTAAGTCGCTGTAACCATATTTTAGTAATAGAAGGTTGTACGTTTAATCAATCCCTGGCTATTAAACAACAAACCGACCCCGAAATTAGATCTATTTCCGGAGATCTGGAACAATCAGAACACCCGGTGTTTGAGTTACGTAATGGGTTGGTATATCGAAAAAATAACGATAGGTTACTATTTTACGTACCGTCTAGCATGCGTGACCAAGTAATACGTTCGTGTCATGACGACATGTGCCATGTAGGAACAACTAAAACACTTGAGTTAATCAAACAAATTTACTGGTTTCCGAAAATGAGTGATCACGTTAAGACATACATAAGCAATTGTCTCAAGTGTATTATATTTTCGCCTAAAAACGGTAAAGACGAAGGGTTATTAAATTTAATTGACAAGGGAGACAAACCATTTCAGACAATTCATGTTGACCATTATGGTCCGTTAAATCAAACTTTTGGGCGGTTCAGACACATTTTGGTTGTGGTTGACGCGTTTAGTAAATTTTTGAATTTGTATCCAGTCCGCACAGTTGCCATGATCATGTTTACGATTAACACAATACTTTTTACACTATAGTAAACCTATAAAAATAATATCGGACCGTGGATCATGCTTTCGTTCGGATGTGTTTAAAGAGTTTTGCGAACGTTATGAAATTAAACATATTAAAACAGCAGTAGATACGCCGTCGGCAAACGGACAGGTGGAAAGATACAACAGGGGTTTAACGGTGATGTTATCGAAACTTATGCACGAGCATAGTCAAAATTGGAATGAGTATTTGTATCAAATACAGTTCGCTGTAAATAATACGTTTAACAGATCGATACAGAATACACCTAGTAAATTGTTATTTGGTATTGATCAAATAGGAGAGCCAACAGATTATGTTAGATTATACTTACAAGCGCTTAATGAATCTGAAAATGATCAACGTAATTTTGATAAAATTAGGCAGAATGCTCAGGAAAACATACGTGTAGGACAACTAAATAATAAAGCTTACTATGATTCGACTAAACGACCGGCCACGCAGTATTCTGTTGGCGAATATATCATGATTAAAAATGTTGATACTACACCGAATGTTTGCAAAAAATTATTGCCTAAATTCAAAGGTCCATATAAAATAGATAAAGTCCTCCCTCATGACCGATATATTGTTTCTGATATTGAAGGGCACCAGGTAACCCAAATACCTCTGAATACAGTTGTCGCTGCGAGAGACATTAAACATTGGGTTAAACAGTATTAATTTTATCTGATTGATTTTGTAAGTAATTAAGTATTAAAAAAAAAAAAAAAAAAAAAAAAAAAAATGTATTTTGTATTTTTAAGCATTATCACCTACCAGGTACTTCAGGAAGTGTTCTCTTATTACTATCATTATTTAATTTTTATTGTTCATATTTTATTTTCAATTTTCATTGTATACATAATATTATACTTAATCTATTATATTGTAATTTTTTTTTTTATTTTTGTATTGTATTATACGGAT
Source organism: Macrosiphum euphorbiae (assembly GCA_949089665.1). NCBI lineage: Eukaryota > Metazoa > Arthropoda > Insecta > Hemiptera > Aphididae > Macrosiphum > Macrosiphum euphorbiae. Next base: position 15,455 of record CARXXK010001443.1, read on the forward strand.
CGAGGACGATCCAAACGTCAGGTTTGGCCGAGCTGTATATTTACGCGGTGCGAATATTATATGATTACGTATACACTATAATGTGTTTAAGCCATATGGCAAGATAGTCAAAGCTCGCTACATCACTTACCTATGTTATATGTTGCAGGTACCTATTATAGGTGTTACACTGTTACGCGAGTTGTATTACGTAAATATTATATTAAATAATAATCAATTAAATTAATAATTAATTAGGTATGTAACAATCAATGATTTAACAATGTTATTTTGAGAATTCCAGAGTATACCTACTGTACGCGCCGAGCCGTTGTGCATATCGCTTATCTGTGCGACGGTGACCGTTGTCCACTTTATCTCCCGTGCATCCATACCCCATACATTCTGTCTAATTAAACATTATTATAATTATTAACTACCATATTTATTGTCTTTGTTTCTGTTGTATCATTTGCTTATATGTCAAATGTCTTTGTAGATTGTTCATATTATCAGTGTCTTGTTTATAATCTTTTCTGTATCATATTTTTCTTCGCTATTGTAGTGATAAGTGACAACACTGTCCACCTACTCGTGCCGCCGAAGCGACGTCTAGTATGTCCTTAGTCTTTTGGTGTGTGTTGCCGTGTGTGTGGCTGCCGGAGTGTGTCCGGACTGCACACGCTCACGGGCACTCATTTGTCTTTTTAAAGTTGTTATTAAAGTTATTGTTATTATTTTTCAAAGTATAATTATTAAAGTGTCGAGTAATTATTCATATTAATTGAGTCTCGTGTTTTGTACTTTTGTGTCACCTAACTAACTACTTCAATTCCTGACATCAACGAGCTCCTACAGTTCAGAAGTGCGATTCTATCCAGCAGCCCTCAAGAAATATTGTGTATTGACATAATTGTGGAATTAGTCGTTGTGTAGTTCTGGGTTGTAACGCATATTTTGTTTTGCGTAACTTAATTAGTTCAGTCAAGATGGCCGACGATCAAACGGGTCAGGATGATGTCGGTAACCACGAGGGTTGGTCATCTAGCCGTTTAAGAAGCGGATCGCAGGCTACAGTGCAGCCACCAGTACAGTCTACGGAGCAGCTAAATACGCAGCCAACGACAAGCATGTTACCACAAAGTTCTAACCAACCGTCCGGGAGTGTAACCACCGCCAGTGATAGTGGAATGCAAAATGCATTGTCAGCGCTGATAGAGCAGAACCGATTGTTGTTATCGCGGATATTGCGTAATGAAGACAATAACAACATAAACAACGATAACATACAAGCGCGGTCAACCTCCAACAACGGCTATTACGTCATGCCAGATTTTAATAATTCGATTAATATTTTTTCTGGTCGTGAATCCAATACAGATGCGAGAGCATGGTTGAAATCAGTCGAAGGTGTAGCAAAATTGCATAATTGGCCAGACAGTTTTAAATTAGAAATAGTACGTACAAAATTGGATGGTCCGTCCCAAAATTGGTACATTGGTCGTACATTTTCAAGTTGGGGAAGTTTTGTCGACCAGTTTAATAATACATTTGTGGGAAACGAGTCGTGCACAGTTGATCGTATAAGAATTATGTCAAACCGCGTTCAAGCCAAGGGCGAGTGCGTCATAGAATATTTTCACCACAAAGCGCGCCTCTGCCGTGAAATTTCGTTACCATTTAACGAGACTAAACAACAGATAGTTGAAGGTGTTTATTCTCACGATTTATGTAACTATTTGATAGCGCGCACACATTTAAGTGAAGACGAATTATTGGCTGATATAAATTCTTACAATAATCTGAGAAATGCCAGGACCAGTCGAATTCGATCGACCGAGCCTGTGAAGACAACTCAAAGTCATACCGGCAATCGAAAAGCCAGTTCTGACAATCGCGATAAAGATCGAAATACGGTACAACGTTCCACTATTGATTCAAGAAGTAAGCCAACAAGGGATATGTCGAATGTCACGTGTTATAGCTGTGGAAAAATCGGACATCTGGCGTCTTCGTGTCCAACGAGAACCTGTCATAGCTGTAAATCAACGGGTCATTCAGCGCGGTACTGTCCAAGTCGCCAAGGTGAGCGTCAAGACAACAACGGTGGTGAGCATGTTTCTGTTTTAGAACGGTCCCCCACACCTATTGTACCCCCATATATGTTAGATGTTAGCATTAAGTTCCCCAATGGTGAATCTATCGATGCACAAGCTTTAGTAGATACGGGTAGCCCGGTTAGTCTCATTAAATCGACAGTTGTCCCATTCGTGTCTGGGTTCATGCCTCCAAAATCGGATTTAGTAGGTATTAATGGTTCTAAATTAAACATTGTAGATCAATTTGATGCGGATATTTTCCATGCCGACCTTGATGCCCCGATTAATATATGTTTTCACGTGGTGCCTAGCAATGCCATGAGGAATGATTGCCTATTGGGTCGTAATTTTTTATCTCACCCTAGAGTAAATTTGAATGTGTCGGATGGTCGTTTTGAAGTAAGCTTTAAAAAAATTGATAATATACCATTTGCTGAAATTTTATCTGTTAATTACACTGATCATAATAGCGATGATGCTGACATTAGTTTGAATATTGAGGATACTCTGTCGGATGATATTAAAACAAAAATTAAAAAAATATATGACGAGTCCTATGTTAATCACGAAAGTGTCATTAGTACGACTGACAATTATCGTCCAGAAATACGCATTATACTAAAAAATGACAAACAGTTTTATTTTCGCCCCCGGCGCTTGTCTTTTTTGAAAAAGACTGTCTACAAAAAATGTTAGATAATATGTTGAATAAAGGTATTATTCGGCGAAGTAGTTCCGAATACAGTAGCCCCATAGTCCTGGTAAAGAAAAAAAACGGAGAGTTAAGAATGTGTGTTGATTACCGCGAACTAAATAAATACGTAATAAAAGACCGATATCCACTGCCGTTAATAGACGACAATTTAGATTTATTGCGCGGAAAAAAATATTTTACATGCTTAGATCTGAAGGATGGGTTCCACCATGTATATGTCGCTAATGACTCTATTAAATTTACATCTTTTACGACACCGTTAGGACAGTTCGAATTTTTAAAAATGCCTTTTGGGTTAGCCAATGGACCAGCATGTTTTAGTCGTTTTATACAAAATGTTTTTGACGAATTTATTCGCAAAAATGAAGTTGTAGTATACTTCGACGACATTATGTTAGCCACGGAAACCGTTGAAGAGCATCTAGAGCTCCTATCGAGAGTGTTAAAGGTAATGAAAAATAGACAGTTAGAGATCCGCCCCGACAAGAGTAAATTTTTGAAACGTGAGGTACTCTACCTAGGGTACTGTGTAAACCAATACGGTATTAAGCCAAATCCAAAAAACGTTTCGATTATTGAAAACTATCCTGTACCACAAAATAATAAAGAACTACAGAGTTTCATTGGTTTATCATCATATTTTCGACGTTTCATCCCGAACTTTGCAATTATTGCCAAACCACTTTATAATTTACTAAAAAAAAATATTCCATACGAGTTCGTAGAGGAACAAATGAGGTCGTTCGATTCCATTAAATTGAAACTCGGGGAACAACCATTGTTAGCTATATATAATCCCAATGCAATAACAGAGCTCCACTGTGATGCTAGTAGCCACGGATATGGCTCCATTTTATTACAAAAGCAACCCGATAATCAATTCCACCCGATTTTTTATTATAGTCATAGGACTACTGAGTCCGAATCGCGATACCATAGTTATGAACTAGAAATGTTAGCCATTATAAATTCTATTAAACGGTTCCGCGTATATTTACAAGGTATACAATTTAAAATAATAACAGATTGTAATAGCGTTGCACTGACCTACAAAAAAAAGACATAAACCCTCGAATCGCTAGGTGGGCCATGTTTTTACAAAATTTTTTATACGAGATAGAGCATAGATCCGGGTCGCAGATGCAGCACGTTGACGCGTTAAGTCGCTGTAACCATATTTTAGTAATAGAAGGTTGTACGTTTAATCAATCCCTGGCTATTAAACAACAAACCGACCCCGAAATTAGATCTATTTCCGGAGATCTGGAACAATCAGAACACCCGGTGTTTGAGTTACGTAATGGGTTGGTATATCGAAAAAATAACGATAGGTTACTATTTTACGTACCGTCTAGCATGCGTGACCAAGTAATACGTTCGTGTCATGACGACATGTGCCATGTAGGAACAACTAAAACACTTGAGTTAATCAAACAAATTTACTGGTTTCCGAAAATGAGTGATCACGTTAAGACATACATAAGCAATTGTCTCAAGTGTATTATATTTTCGCCTAAAAACGGTAAAGACGAAGGGTTATTAAATTTAATTGACAAGGGAGACAAACCATTTCAGACAATTCATGTTGACCATTATGGTCCGTTAAATCAAACTTTTGGGCGGTTCAGACACATTTTGGTTGTGGTTGACGCGTTTAGTAAATTTTTGAATTTGTATCCAGTCCGCACAGTTGCCATGATCATGTTTACGATTAACACAATACTTTTTACACTATAGTAAACCTATAAAAATAATATCGGACCGTGGATCATGCTTTCGTTCGGATGTGTTTAAAGAGTTTTGCGAACGTTATGAAATTAAACATATTAAAACAGCAGTAGATACGCCGTCGGCAAACGGACAGGTGGAAAGATACAACAGGGGTTTAACGGTGATGTTATCGAAACTTATGCACGAGCATAGTCAAAATTGGAATGAGTATTTGTATCAAATACAGTTCGCTGTAAATAATACGTTTAACAGATCGATACAGAATACACCTAGTAAATTGTTATTTGGTATTGATCAAATAGGAGAGCCAACAGATTATGTTAGATTATACTTACAAGCGCTTAATGAATCTGAAAATGATCAACGTAATTTTGATAAAATTAGGCAGAATGCTCAGGAAAACATACGTGTAGGACAACTAAATAATAAAGCTTACTATGATTCGACTAAACGACCGGCCACGCAGTATTCTGTTGGCGAATATATCATGATTAAAAATGTTGATACTACACCGAATGTTTGCAAAAAATTATTGCCTAAATTCAAAGGTCCATATAAAATAGATAAAGTCCTCCCTCATGACCGATATATTGTTTCTGATATTGAAGGGCACCAGGTAACCCAAATACCTCTGAATACAGTTGTCGCTGCGAGAGACATTAAACATTGGGTTAAACAGTATTAATTTTATCTGATTGATTTTGTAAGTAATTAAGTATTAAAAAAAAAAAAAAAAAAAAAAAAAAAAAATGTATTTTGTATTTTTAAGCATTATCACCTACCAGGTACTTCAGGAAGTGTTCTCTTATTACTATCATTATTTAATTTTTATTGTTCATATTTTATTTTCAATTTTCATTGTATACATAATATTATACTTAATCTATTATATTGTAATTTTTTTTTTTTATTTTTGTATTGTATTATACGGATCGAGGACGATCCAAACGTCAGGTTTGGCCGAGCTGTATATTTACGCGGTGCGAATATTATATGATTACGTATACACTATAATGTGTTTAAGCCATATGGCAAGATAGTCAAAGCTCGCTACATCACTTACCTATGTTATATGTTGCAGGTACCTATTATAGGTGTTACACTGTTACGCGAGTTGTATTACGTAAATATTATATTAAATAATAATCAATTAAATTAATAATTAATTAGGTATGTAACAATCAATGATTTAACAATGTTATTTTGAGAATTCCAGAGTATACCTACTGTACGCGCCGAGCCGTTGTGCATATCGCTTATCTGTGCGACGGTGACCGTTGTCCACTTTATCTCCCGTGCATCCATACCCCATACATTCTGTCTAATTAAACATTATTATAATTATTAACTACCATATTTATTGTCTTTGTTTCTGTTGTATCATTTGCTTATATGTCAAATGTCTTTGTAGATTGTTCATATTATCAGTGTCTTGTTTATAATCTTTTCTGTATCATATTTTTCTTCGCTATTGTAGTGATAAGTGACAACACTGTCCACCTACTCGTGCCGCCGAAGCGACGTCTAGTATGTCCTTAGTCTTTTGGTGTGTGTTGCCGTGTGTGTGGCTGCCGGAGTGTGTCCGGACTGCACACGCTCACGGGCACTCATTTGTCTTTTTAAAGTTGTTATTAAAGTTATTGTTATTATTTTTCAAAGTATAATTATTAAAGTGTCGAGTAATTATTCATATTAATTGAGTCTCGTGTTTTGTACTTTTGTGTCACCTAACTAACTACTTCAATTCCTGACATCAACGAGCTCCTACAGTTCAGAAGTGCGATTCTATCCAGCAGCCCTCAAGAAATATTGTGTATTGACATAATTGTGGAATTAGTCGTTGTGTAGTTCTGGGTTGTAACGCATATTTTGTTTTGCGTAACTTAATTAGTTCAGTCAAGATGGCCGACGATCAAACGGGTCAGGATGATGTCGGTAACCACGAGGGTTGGTCATCTAGCCGTTTAAGAAGCGGATCGCAGGCTACAGTGCAGCCACCAGTACAGTCTACGGAGCAGCTAAATACGCAGCCAACGACAAGCATGTTACCACAAAGTTCTAACCAACCGTCCGGGAGTGTAACCACCGCCAGTGATAGTGGAATGCAAAATGCATTGTCAGCGCTGATAGAGCAGAACCGATTGTTGTTATCGCGGATATTGCGTAATGAAGACAATAACAACATAAACAACGATAACATACAAGCGCGGTCAACCTCCAACAACGGCTATTACGTCATGCCAGATTTTAATAATTCGATTAATATTTTTTCTGGTCGTGAATCCAATACAGATGCGAGAGCATGGTTGAAATCAGTCGAAGGTGTAGCAAAATTGCATAATTGGCCAGACAGTTTTAAATTAGAAATAGTACGTACAAAATTGGATGGTCCGTCCCAAAATTGGTACATTGGTCGTACATTTTCAAGTTGGGGAAGTTTTGTCGACCAGTTTAATAATACATTTGTGGGAAACGAGTCGTGCACAGTTGATCGTATAAGAATTATGTCAAACCGCGTTCAAGCCAAGGGCGAGTGCGTCATAGAATATTTTCACCACAAAGCGCGCCTCTGCCGTGAAATTTCGTTACCATTTAACGAGACTAAACAACAGATAGTTGAAGGTGTTTATTCTCACGATTTATGTAACTATTTGATAGCGCGCACACATTTAAGTGAAGACGAATTATTGGCTGATATAAATTCTTACAATAATCTGAGAAATGCCAGGACCAGTCGAATTCGATCGACCGAGCCTGTGAAGACAACTCAAAGTCATACCGGCAATCGAAAAGCCAGTTCTGACAATCGCGATAAAGATCGAAATACGGTACAACGTTCCACTATTGATTCAAGAAGTAAGCCAACAAGGGATATGTCGAATGTCACGTGTTATAGCTGTGGAAAAATCGGACATCTGGCGTCTTCGTGTCCAACGAGAACCTGTCATAGCTGTAAATCAACGGGTCATTCAGCGCGGTACTGTCCAAGTCGCCAAGGTGAGCGTCAAGACAACAACGGTGGTGAGCATGTTTCTGTTTTAGAACGGTCCCCCACACCTATTGTACCCCCATATATGTTAGATGTTAGCATTAAGTTCCCCAATGGTGAATCTATCGATGCACAAGCTTTAGTAGATACGGGTAGCCCGGTTAGTCTCATTAAATCGACAGTTGTCCCATTCGTGTCTGGGTTCATGCCTCCAAAATCGGATTTAGTAGGTATTAATGGTTCTAAATTAAACATTGTAGATCAATTTGATGCGGATATTTTCCATGCCGACCTTGATGCCCCGATTAATATATGTTTTCACGTGGTGCCTAGCAATGCCATGAGGAATGATTGCCTATTGGGTCGTAATTTTTTATCTCACCCTAGAGTAAATTTGAATGTGTCGGATGGTCGTTTTGAAGTAAGCTTTAAAAAAATTGATAATATACCATTTGCTGAAATTTTATCTGTTAATTACACTGATCATAATAGCGATGATGCTGACATTAGTTTGAATATTGAGGATACTCTGTCGGATGATATTAAAACAAAAATTAAAAAAATATATGACGAGTCCTATGTTAATCACGAAAGTGTCATTAGTACGACTGACAATTATCGTCCAGAAATACGCATTATACTAAAAAATGACAAACAGTTTTATTTTCGCCCCCGGCGCTTGTCTTTTTTTGAAAAAGACTGTCTACAAAAAATGTTAGATAATATGTTGAATAAAGGTATTATTCGGCGAAGTAGTTCCGAATACAGTAGCCCCATAGTCCTGGTAAAGAAAAAAAACGGAGAGTTAAGAATGTGTGTTGATTACCGCGAACTAAATAAATACGTAATAAAAGACCGATATCCACTGCCGTTAATAGACGACAATTTAGATTTATTGCGCGGAAAAAAATATTTTACATGCTTAGATCTGAAGGATGGGTTCCACCATGTATATGTCGCTAATGACTCTATTAAATTTACATCTTTTACGACACCGTTAGGACAGTTCGAATTTTTAAAAATGCCTTTTGGGTTAGCCAATGGACCAGCATGTTTTAGTCGTTTTATACAAAATGTTTTTGACGAATTTATTCGCAAAAATGAAGTTGTAGTATACTTCGACGACATTATGTTAGCCACGGAAACCGTTGAAGAGCATCTAGAGCTCCTATCGAGAGTGTTAAAGGTAATGAAAAATAGACAGTTAGAGATCCGCCCCGACAAGAGTAAATTTTTGAAACGTGAGGTACTCTACCTAGGGTACTGTGTAAACCAATACGGTATTAAGCCAAATCCAAAAAACGTTTCGATTATTGAAAACTATCCTGTACCACAAAATAATAAAGAACTACAGAGTTTCATTGGTTTATCATCATATTTTCGACGTTTCATCCCGAACTTTGCAATTATTGCCAAACCACTTTATAATTTACTAAAAAAAAATATTCCATACGAGTTCGTAGAGGAACAAATGAGGTCGTTCGATTCCATTAAATTGAAACTCGGGGAACAACCATTGTTAGCTATATATAATCCCAATGCAATAACAGAGCTCCACTGTGATGCTAGTAGCCACGGATATGGCTCCATTTTATTACAAAAGCAACCCGATAATCAATTCCACCCGATTTTTTATTATAGTCATAGGACTACTGAGTCCGAATCGCGATACCATAGTTATGAACTAGAAATGTTAGCCATTATAAATTCTATTAAACGGTTCCGCGTATATTTACAAGGTATACAATTTAAAATAATAACAGATTGTAATAGCGTTGCACTGACACTACAAAAAAAAGACATAAACCCTCGAATCGCTAGGTGGGCCATGTTTTTACAAAATTTTTTATACGAGATAGAGCATAGATCCGGGTCGCAGATGCAGCACGTTGACGCGTTAAGTCGCTGTAACCATATTTTAGTAATAGAAGGTTGTACGTTTAATCAATCCCTGGCTATTAAACAACAAACCGACCCCGAAATTAGATCTATTTCCGGAGATCTGGAACAATCAGAACACCCGGTGTTTGAGTTACGTAATGGGTTGGTATATCGAAAAAATAACGATAGGTTACTATTTTACGTACCGTCTAGCATGCGTGACCAAGTAATACGTTCGTGTCATGACGACATGTGCCATGTAGGAACAACTAAAACACTTGAGTTAATCAAACAAATTTACTGGTTTCCGAAAATGAGTGATCACGTTAAGACATACATAAGCAATTGTCTCAAGTGTATTATATTTTCGCCTAAAAACGGTAAAGACGAAGGGTTATTAAATTTAATTGACAAGGGAGACAAACCATTTCAGACAATTCATGTTGACCATTATGGTCCGTTAAATCAAACTTTTGGGCGGTTCAGACACATTTTGGTTGTGGTTGACGCGTTTAGTAAATTTTTGAATTTGTATCCAGTCCGCACAGTTGCCATGATCATGTTTACGATTAACACAATACTTTTTACACTATAGTAAACCTATAAAAATAATATCGGACCGTGGATCATGCTTTCGTTCGGATGTGTTTAAAGAGTTTTGCGAACGTTATGAAATTAAACATATTAAAACAGCAGTAGATACGCCGTCGGCAAACGGACAGGTGGAAAGATACAACAGGGGTTTAACGGTGATGTTATCGAAACTTATGCACGAGCATAGTCAAAATTGGAATGAGTATTTGTATCAAATACAGTTCGCTGTAAATAATACGTTTAACAGATCGATACAGAATACACCTAGTAAATTGTTATTTGGTATTGATCAAATAGGAGAGCCAACAGATTATGTTAGATTATACTTACAAGCGCTTAATGAATCTGAAAATGATCAACGTAATTTTGATAAAATTAGGCAGAATGCTCAGGAAAACATACGTGTAGGACAACTAAATAATAAAGCTTACTATGATTCGACTAAACGACCGGCCACGCAGTATTCTGTTGGCGAATATATCATGATTAAAAATGTTGATACTACACCGAATGTTTGCAAAAAATTATTGCCTAAATTCAAAGGTCCATATAAAATAGATAAAGTCCTCCCTCATGACCGATATATTGTTTCTGATATTGAAGGGCACCAGGTAACCCAAATACCTCTGAATACAGTTGTCGCTGCGAGAGACATTAAACATTGGGTTAAACAGTATTAATTTTATCTGATTGATTTTGTAAGTAATTAAGTATTAAAAAAAAAAAAAAAAAAAAAAAAAAAAAATGTATTTTGTATTTTTAAGCATTATCACCTACCAGGTACTTCAGGAAGTGTTCTCTTATTACTATCATTATTTAATTTTTATTGTTCATATTTTATTTTCAATTTTCATTGTATACATAATATTATACTTAATCTATTATATTGTAATTTTTTTTTTTTATTTTTGTATTGTATTATACGGATCGAGGACGATCCAAACGTCAGGTTTGGCCGAGCTGTATATTTACGCGGTGCGAATATTATATGATTACGTATACACTATAATGTGTTTAAGCCATATGGCAAGATAGTCAAAGCTCGCTACATCACTTACCTATGTTATATGTTGCAGGTACCTATTATAGGTGTTACACTGTTACGCGAGTTGTATTACGTAAATATTATATTAAATAATAATCAATTAAATTAATAATTAATTAGGTATGTAACAATCAATGATTTAACAATGTTATTTTGAGAATTCCAGAGTATACCTACTGTACGCGCCGAGCCGTTGTGCATATCGCTTATCTGTGCGACGGTGACCGTTGTTCACTTTATCTCCCGTGCATCCATACCCCATACATTCTGTCTAATTAAACATTATTATAATTATTAACTACCATATTTATTGTCTTTGTTTCTGTTGTATCATTTGCTTATATGTCAAATGTCTTTGTAGATTGTTCATATTATCAGTGTCTTGTTTATAATCTTTTCTGTATCATATTTTTCTTCGCTATTGTAGTGATAAGTGACAACACTGTCCACCTACTCGTGCCGCCGAAGCGACGTCTAGTATGTCCTTAGTCTTTTGGTGTGTGTTGCCGTGTGTGTGTCTGCCGGAGTGTGTCCGGATTGCACACGCTCACGGGCACTCATTTGTCTTTTTAAAGTTGTTATTAAAGTTATTGTTATTATTTTTCAAAGTATAATTATTAAAGTGTCGAGTAATTATTCATATTAATTGAGTCTCGTGTTTTGTACTTTTGTGTCACCTAACTAACTACTTCAATTCCTGACATCAACGAGCTCCTACA
>CARXXK010001444.1:0-27184 GCA_949089665.1 Macrosiphum euphorbiae
ACATCGATCAGATTAGCTGGCGGCGATGGTGGTGTATATTTGTAAGTTTTCTTGTAAATATTTTCCATATTTTCAATTGGACCAGCCATATTTATTTTACGCACTGAGAAATAATTATGATTTTAACACTGAATATGAGACAAGCACACGCGAAACACTTGGAACGATTATATAGAGTGACTGAATTTATGTTGTGTAGTTGTGTTCATAAACGAGCAAATTAAATATTAACTGGTGGGGGAGACATCGAAAAGTCCCTACAGGTTATTCGGGTGGGGGTAAATGGTATAGTGGCGGGGGAAATTATACCTCGCGTACGTAAGCGAACGCCAGTTAAATGAGATAGAATATACCTTCTCAAACAGATGCGAGTAGGCGGCCCAGTGGTACGGTTGTCGCTTATCATGCAAGTTAACCGGGTTCGAATCACGGTCCGGCGGATAAATTTTTAAATTATTTTCCACGCGTGGTGGTCATAGGTGGTGGGGTGGCGGGGGTACATCGTTAACGTGTGTGATATATGGTGGGTTCAGCAGCCGTCAATGTATAGGGATGAGCAGACGGTATAGTGGGTTGAGCAGACGGTATAGTGGGTTGAGCAGACGGGTATAGTGGGTTGAGCAGACGGGTATAGTGGGTTGAGCAGACGGGTATAGTGGGTTGAGCAGACGGGTATAGTGGGTTGAGCAGACGGTGTAATGGGTTGAGCAGACGGGTATAGGAAATTGCCAGCAGGTTGAGGCGCCAGAACTGTCTTTCTTTACCTACTGTTGGGCCAAAAAGTGTAAACATTTAATACAAGGTATAGCTCCTGATATAGCTAGAGTTTTACTATTGAAAAACTCTTAATTTATGTCAATCCATTGTCCAGTTCTACGGGGCAAACGGCTGAACATATAAAGTCGTATAAGGTATCAATCGATCGATCAGAAATATTATGTAGGTGGGAACAGAGGAACTCGCTAGGAGATTGGTTTGATGGTTTATGAGTTATAAGCAAAAATGTTCAGGTACTTTTAAGACCGATTTTGCGGACAGAACGAAAATATCCATCCCCACTACTCTCATCGCGACGGTGCGGTCTCTCGGATGCTGGTCTCCGGCAACAATTTCGTGTATTGCTGGTGACTGTGATTCTTTTGGAATTCGTGATCCAGCGCGACGGTATTATATTATTATGCTGAAAACTTGAAATAATTTTAATGATAAAATAAACAATCTGGTGATTAATTCATTAACCGTGGGAATAATTAAGGTCGATGGCAAATCATATGTTCTTAATTCTGTGATTTGCTATCATGGTCCATCTACGACTCAAGTCTAAAGCCCATTACACATCAATTATTAAACATAATAAATACAATTATCTGCATTATCTGATTATCATCTAATGTTTTACAAATTTAATACAGAACATCATTATTTTATTTGTAAAATATATATTATGTGGTGAGGCATACTTCTTACATGGAATAATTATCGGACGTTTATACAGGTAGGTAACTGGTAAGTACCCATAGTAAAGTTTATGATTATGACGAATCAATTAACTCTTCGTAATATATCATTTTAAAAGCACCTATACGATGGTAATATAAATCATTCAATCACGTTTCATACTTTCATTCGGACAATCGGATCTCTACTTGTACCTATTATCGCTATCATTATCTAATACTGCTAATTTCTAATGATCTTGAATATAATTCATGATTATTTTAGCAAAAAGACCAAAACCGTTTTCTACCCTCTTATAATTTAAAAATAATATTTTATATTTTTGATTATTTAATTTTTAAATTGACAAAACTAATTATACCTATGTTAAATCGAAGGGGCTTATACGAGGCAAAAAATGTATCAACATGACAATAAAATTAATGAACTCAAGTTACAGCGCGCCTTATAATGGACAAAAATGTAACTGTAAAGGTAGAAGTCCTTCTCAACAAAGTAACTCGTTACGTAACTTAACTTTTTAACTTGATTCAATGCCCAGTCTTCGCATTTGGGTGTAGCCGGTGTAGGTACCTCCAGGGAGTCAAATCGGGTTAAAATATTTCAAGTTTGATCAATCGGTGAACAATTTTTGCGCTTTTCCAGGTTTGTGTAAAAAACCGTGTAAAATGTTTGCGGTTGATGTATACCGGGAATTATTAGTGACGGGTTCAACATTTAAATCATTGATAAAGGTTAACGTTTTTAAGGTTTTCACGGTTTCTGGTGTAACACAGCTATAAAATAAGTTCAGTAATATATTTAATTGTTAAAATATTGTGTTCAAACGTGTAGGTATGCCACATTAGATGTATTTATTATATTTTATTAACAATAAGAGACACAGGCCACAGTATAGCCACATAATAAGCAGTGTATCAATTTACAAAAAAACATATTTCTTATTAAAAAATGTTTTTAAACTCTTTAGTGTTTAGATAAATTTATACTTAATACTACAAAATAACAATAATTCGAAAAGAGACGACTTAAATAAAATTATCTTTTATTAACAATCCACGACTTAAAGAAAATAGAAATATTTAGGTAGGCACGGAAAAATTGTATTTCCCGAATCCCGATGACTGATAATTACGAATTGACAAGTCGAAAAACAAGTAATAACAGTCAACATGTATTGCACAATTAATATACTATAGACTATAATGTAATAATGTATTGATGTAGGCTCTACTCCACCACAATCCAAGGCTTACAGGAGTAGATACATTCTTTATCCCAACATAATGAACACATATGTAAACATTTATACATTATGTATTTCAATATTAATTGTAACTTGTAAAGAAACTTATTAAATGAAAAATAAAAAAAGGTACATAATATATTAACAATATAATAGATTCTGAGCGAAGTGAGGAAGCTAGTGGTTTTACGATGGTGTTTATTTTTAATTTTTCTTCTTTTTCTTCTTTTTTTTATATATATATATATATATCCTGTATACAACATTTCTACCAGAAGGAGTCCTTCGATTTCAACATATAGTACGTTATCTTTTAGCAAATTGGATCAAGATGGTACTTTGGAGAGGTCATCTTTCGATTTTCTCAATAGTTATTTAATAGGTACCTCGCGAAAAACTACGGACAAATTACGAAAAATGGGATTTTAATTTCTAACAGTTTGCTTATCACCATAACAACGAATAGAAATAATAATATAATAATATTAATTCAATATAAAGACTATAATAGATGATAAAAATTTAAAAAATCTAGTTGGATAAACCATCTCCGCTCAGAATCGTTTTTCTTATACAATGATATTATATCATTGAATTCAAGTTTAATACAATCCATTATACATTGACCCACTTGTAATCCTACTGTACAGCAGAGCGACATCCACTTACCTGCTTTTTATTTATAACTATAAAATTCTAAGTAGCAATGATCAACACTATAATATAATATATTGAAAAAACATAAAAAACATAAAAACATCATTGTAAAATCAATACATTCATCGTTCCACTCAGAATCTAAAAGGAAAATAGACCATAATAATATTTACAACGGATTTATTTAAAGAAAAACTAAAATACCTATGTTTTTAAGTTTCATGATCGTATTTTATCGGCCAAACTTCCCAGTGCTGAAGTATAGGCGTGACTACGGACTAAGCGTTAAAGACGCCCGGTGTCGCAGGATTTTAATACCCTCAAATGTTTTTACCCCCGGGGGTAAAATTAACCTAGGATATTTATACCCCCGGTAAAAATAACCTAGGATATTTATACCCCCGGTAAATTTAACCTAGGATATTTATACCCCCAGTAAAATTTTAAGGGGGGTAAAAATATCCTAGGTTAATTTTACCCCCGGTAAAAATATCGTAGGATATATTTACCCCCCCCCCCCGGTAAAATTAATCGACAGGGGGTTAAAATATACTAGGATATTATTACCCCTTAAAAACACATTTATACCGAGGGGGTAAAAATATTCTACTATAAAAATTCAATGGGAGGTAAATGTATTCTAGTATATTTTAAACAGATCGTTAGTTATATGCTAGGATATTTTTACCCCCCTTAAAAACACATTTATACCGAGGGGGTAAAAATATTCTACTATAATAATTCAATGGGAGGTAAATATATTCTAGTATATTTTAAACAGATATTTAATTATATACTATGATATTTTTACCGGGGGGTAATAATATCCTAGGATATTTTTACCCCCCTGTCGATTAATTTTACCCCCCTGTCAATTAATTTTACCGGGGGGGGGGGGGGGGGTAATAATATCCTAGTATATTTTTACTGGGGGTAAAAATAACCTAGTATATTTTTACCGGGGGTAAAACCGGGACAAAATAAATTTAACGCCTTTTTAGTTTTTGCCATGAGAATTTCAATAGTAAACATTTAATACGTCATATTATGAGTAGTAATTAGTTTGGTTCTATATTTTTGAAATCTTAATACCTTGTTAGTATTATCATTTAAAAATAATGTAGTTTCATGGTTTATTGTTTTCAAATAATAATCAGTCCAAAATTATGGTTTCCAACTTAAAGAGAAAATCAAAGTATATATTTCAAGTTATGTCAGCTCCAGACTATCAATTCCTAATGTTTCGTTTCAAAGTTATTATCAATCTTTACCTCAGGCTAATCGTTTCCGAATAATGTTGGTTCAAATATTTTTGATTGTTCAAATAGAAAAACATTGATTGTTTTTTTTTGCAGAAGTAGTAAGTAAAAATATGTAGTAAAAAGTGTTATATAGAGGAAAACAATAATGTTTATAATGTCTTTAAATGTCTGCGCACTCTTTGTTTTCTCTGGCCCATACGCAACATAGGCTAAACATTTACGCAGAATCATTTTTTCTATGTTTGTAAATAATCATAGAGTAAAATCATCCATTACAAAAAAGATAAAGAATAATATTTTTGAGGAAATTACATTTCATCGATATCTATAATTAATTGTTATTTAACTTTGTATTCGACTTTCAAAATAAACAAAAAAATTTAGTGAATTTAAATGATGTTTAAATTGTTTTGAGACAATATTTAGACAAATCGATGTCATTCCCTCGAAAATATTATTCTCTATCTTTTTTGTAATGGGTGATTTTACTCACCTTTTATTTAAGATTACTTAAAAACATAGAAAAAATTGATACTGCGTAAATGCGTTTTGTCCATGTTGAGCGTGGGCCAGAGAGAGAAAACAAATGGTGCGCTGGCATCCTATTAACATTTTGAATATAATGAATAAAGGTAGTAAAAACTTCAAAAACTCGTATCAATTGAGTATACATTAAATCAAACAGTACCTATCTGGACCTGAAATATATTCATTTTCATTAATACACATTGCACTACAAAAAATGTCAACCCTAGTAATTATATAAATACAAAAATGTATAACTTAAACTAATATTATTATTACAGATACTACAGGTGTGCTAAAAGAGGAGGTTATTTTTGCAAGGGGTCTAGAAAAAAATTGGCAAATGGAACATATGTAATAACTCAACCACACAACGGCCACCCATGTCAGAATGTCAATGAGTCTTTGGTAAAAACGTTCAGGGATATTTTAAAAAGAAGAGCTACTGCCGAAAATACTTCATTTAAGTCAATTTACGACGATGAAGCTAGAAGGTAAATTTATATTTTAAAGATCTAAAATAATTATTAATTTTCATATAGGTATTTTCAAACATGCCTAGGGATTAAATAAATTAGTAATATACTCATAATATATATGTCTTGTTCCTCATAATTCATAAAATATAAAAATGTGTGCAAGCAGGTATCGCTCTGCTATACATTAGGTGTCGTGGGTCACTGAAATAGTGAAATAATGTATATAATTGAAAATAATGTCTCATGGCTATAAATATTTAAAAAATAAAAAAAAATAAAAATATTTTTATAAATTGTATCAGGTATGTAAAATTTTGATATAAACAGTTGGTGAAAGTTATTCGTTTTTGAATTGCAACAAAAATAAAAAAATCAATTACTTAATGATAAATCGTTATTTTACTGGTTATTATTTAAATTCTAACGTTCCTAAAATATTGATGTTACTTTTTCGACAAAGTTTTTTTTTTTTGAATAAATGTATAGTAATACATTTTCTATTAAATTTACAAAAGTTGGCCCTGAAAACATTTCTAAGAATTTCTAATTAAAAACTAATTTGCAAATTTTAGCAATTTTGAAGAATTTCGTTAAAAAGACTGACATCAAAAAATTTTGTGGATTTACACTCAACTTTTGATTTTACAATGATGTGTGTTTTTTTTTAATTTTATTTTTTTGTGTGTGTGTACACTCTAAGTAGTCGAAATAATGCTTCGATTTTCAACTTCAGTTTATTGTTCGATTTGAAAGTGAATATCGTTGGTGCGTTGGGGAGGTCAAAATTAAAATTTCCCAATAGTTTTCACAAGTGACAAGATTAACAAAAAAAAAATTAAGGAAAAACGAGAATTTTTACGCAAAATCGATTTTTCACAAAATTGAATTTGGTTTTAGGTGTAACTTTAAAACAAATGACCATAGATACTTGAAATTTTCACTGGATCTTTATAATTGCATTTTCTATACACTAACTTTTTCAAAATATTTTGATTTATTTTGAACTGTTTAGGGACATTTTCATTTTCCATTTTATTTTAGTTTTTTTTCTAAAGATATCAATGAAATTTTATTTGTTGGCTAAAAATGCTTGAAAATTTAATAGAAGGCTCCTAGTATATTGTTTCAAAGGCAGATGAAAAATATTAAAAATCCCTTATCACAGTTTATTTTTATGGTCATTTCAAGTTCAAATTTGGACGAAAACCTAGAATAACTATTTTAGTTATTTTGTTGTGATTTTATAATATTATTCGTGGGCACTTTATTGTACTATTATAATATATCTATGACAGTATCACGGTTTATTTTTGATGTATAACGCGTTATAAGTACCTAATGGATATTGTGATAAGGTTAATTTGGAATTTATTGTAGGTACCTATTATAGGTCAATTTTTTTTACCAATTTCTAATACCATAGATTCGTATATAATATGTTTTAAACCTAGACTGACATACTGTCTCCGCTCAGAATCGTTTTTCTTATACAATGATATTATATCATTGAATTCAAATTTAATACCATCCATTATACAGTGACCCACTTGTAACCTACTGTACAGCAGAGCGACATCCACTTACCCACCTTTTTTTAATTACACTATTAAAGTATTAAGGGGCCTAATTACGGCTATTATTTAAGGAGCAAGGTTTAAGCAATTTATAATCAAGCCTTAGCCGCCAGGGATCTGTGTGTTAATTATAAATGATAATTATTTATTAATGTGAGTGAAATTCAATGCGGTTCACTCTTGTACGCCTATGCACGTCATGTCAATAACTCGATAAAAATGTACGAAAATGTACCTACTTATTGTCTTTTCAAAGTTAGTTAACGTCCGATTTTGATTCTGACAAAATATTTGAATTCAGCAGAAAAATGTCTGTAGAAATCTTGTTTCAACAAAAAATTTCGTTTTTTGTTTTAATTTATACTACTACTTAATTTTTTTATAGAAATCCTGAAGCTGCTGGGATTTATCCTTATTCTACGGGTGAAGGCTTAATGAGACTTGCCAGAAAAAATTCTCTGCCACCAGTGCCTCCTTCATTGGCCGACTTAGCCAATTTGTTTGATTTGGGAAGTTTAACCCAATATTCCTGCTGTGGCGAGTCACTGTTCAAGGGTTATGTGGGCGATATCGATGGCGAGGAGCCATGATATTTGCGTGCACAACCTTGATACAGTTGGTAGAAAGAAATAATGTGGAAGAAATGCACATAGACGCCACATTCAAAATAGTGCCATCAAATATGGGCAGACAAATGCTGAGCATTCATTGTATGATTGGGAACCATGTAAGTTATTTTAAGATCATATAACTTAATACTGAATTATTAATTTAATAATTTATAAGTTATAACCAAAATACACTAGCTAACTGCCAAGTTAAAACTAGTTACAAATTTGACTAAATATTTTAGTTTAGTTTTATTACTATTTAATAATACTACAATTTAATTGTTGATGATTTTCTTTCCTGTCTAGTCCATACCAATTGTGTATTGCTTAATGGAGGCCAAGTCAAGAAATGCCTACAACTGTGTTTTCGATTTTTTAAAACTAAACCTATTGGCAAATATAAATCCTAATATCATCATAACTGATTATGAGACAGCACTACGAGATACTCTTGCATTTTATTTTCCGAATTCACGTGCCGTAGGTTGTTGGTTTCACCATAATAACGTAAGTTAATAAATACAATTGATTAAAATTACATTTGGATATTTTATTATTATGTAGCTCATTTCTTTATAGGCAGTTTGGAAAAATATGAAAAAAAAAGGGTTTTTACAGTTAACAAAATCTAACCAATGTGCTTCAAAAGCATTGCGAATGCTCTTTGCTCTACCTTTATTACCAGCTGCCGATATACAAAGAGCATTTGATGTCGTGAGAACCAATGCTATAAACCAAAACGTGCCAATGGTAGCTTTATTTGATTATTATCAAAAGTAAGAAAACATTACAAAAGTTTAAATTTTGTATTATGACTTAGAGCTTGAGCTTTAAGCTTTCTTTAATTATATACATTGCCACATTGGTCTTTATTATTTTTTTAACATAAATGTTTTTGGGGTGGGTATAGATATTTTTTTTTTTCTAACGCCTTGTTTATCGCCATATAAACGAATATAATGTAAAAATTACCTAATTCTCGCTAGGTGTATATAGAATTAATGGTTACGTATTAATAAATATTTATGATTCACACATTTACTTCAAAGTGGAAAATATCAAGTGAAAAAAAAAATCATCTACTAACTTAAAAATAAAAAAAACTATTAACTAAGGACATTGAAAAAAATCTTTTAGCAAGATTTTTTCATTATTATTATTATTACTTATCTATTATAACTTTATTTTTAGCTTCTGGCTGAGACAGGTCGGAGTAGATGCTTTATCAGTCAACGGCCTACCAAGGAGGACGAATAATTGTGTAGAAAGTTTCCACAACAGTTTACGCATAAAGTTTAATGTGGTTCACCCAAATCTATGGACATTTTTAGGTAAGCATATTTTTTATGATTCCATAATAATTAATAAAGTATAGATAATATCAGGTAGGTTAATCTTTAAAATTAATTTTAGATCACCTTACTCACATGAGCAAAAATGTCCACATAACTGTGACTCAACTATCCAATAACCTGCGCCCAACAAGAAAACAGACATTGAATGTTCTTACAAATTTGAATAGAATTCAAAATTCAATGCAAGAATATTCTCTGGGGCTAATAACCATGTGGCAGTTTCTTGGCCGAGCTGCACATGTCACATTAGCTTATGAGCAACGGCAAAATAATTGGGCGCTGCATGTGGAAACACAACAACCAGACCTTGTAGAAGCAGAAGTAAGACCACTACCACCACCACCAGCAACAGCAAGACCACCACCACCAGCAGCGGCAGCAAGACTACCTCCTACAGCAGCGGCAGCAAGACCACCACCATCAGCAAGACTACCAGCTCCTCCAGCAGCGCCAGCGAGACCACCTCCTCCAGTAGCAGCAGCCGCAGCGAGACCACCTCATCCAGTAGCAGCAGCCGCAGCAGGACCTCCGCAACCAGTAGCAAGGCCACCATCATCACCACCAGCAGCAGCAAGACCACCACCACCACCACCACCACCACCAGAAGCAGCAGCAGCGACAAGACCACAGACACCGCCAGTAAGACAAACAGCAGCTACGGTACGAGCTCATCCTTACCATCGTCCAGGTAATATGTACTTGAAATAAAATAAGTTAAAAAAAGTTATTTTAATAGTGAACGTTTGAACAAAAGTACCTACCTACTATTTTGATATATCTTAGTATAAATACTTAACTTCAAATAGTTTTATTAATATTTTATACTAGCTGATCTCGTGCACTTTGTTGCCCATTAAAAATACCAACTCTATATGAATAAAATGTTTTATTTTATATTAACGGTAACCATAACAACAATTTTAAACCAATTATTATTATAATAGCTTCAAAACCCATGGAAACCATTCAAATGAAGTTATTTGGTTGTTGCACCGACCCTTCAATTTTATAAACAAAAATTTCCATCCGAAACCTCAAAATCCCTGTTTGAGCACCTCCCGGGGTTGGTCCTCTCCCTTTTTAAATTAGTCTATCTTCTGCCCAGATGTCTAATCTAACTCTGTACCAAATGATCCCATGCACTTCGTTGCCCGGCAACCAATAATTATTATTATTATAGCTTCAAAACCCATGGTAACCTTGGTAATATGGACACACACACACACACATTCATTTTTATATATATAGATATCTGAATTTACCAAAAAATGTAGTAAATAACCATTAAATTTAGATCGCAGACAAAGAAGACTTAGATCGCCGACATTAGATGTAGCCGCAGCCTGGGCCTGGTTCCATGCAGAAGACATAAATAGTAATACATTATTTAATTTAAATAAATACAATTTAATACCTGTCACTTATAAAATTCTACCACTTACTATAATACCTTACGGCTTACACCAGAAATTATCAACCTACGGGTGAAGTTCACGTAAAGCTCATAGGTGATGGAACGCAAAAAAAATAAATCTCTTAAATAAAAAAAAATAATTTATATATTTGATATTAATAGCTTACACAATTCATTCAATATTTTATTTCTAATTTAACAACTAGTAATATATACTTCATATTTTTAGGAGTTGAGTTTGATGAGGATCAGGAGCTAGATCAGCATCTGCAGATAAATGAAAATGAAGAAAGTAAGATAAATTAAATTAAATTAAGGTGTATAGAATTTTTTTTTTCTAAATATTTATTTTTCAGTCCTTGAGGTATGTGTGATATGCTTTCAAAGGGTGAGCAATGTTAAAACAATTCCTTGCCAGCATATGTTTTGTAGGCAATGCATTAAAAGGTGGATGGACGAAGGGAATCCAGGGTGCCCTATGTGTAGAACCCTCATCAGTTGCCTTCAAAAGTATGCAGAAGTTATAATTTAACTGGTTTATTTGTTATAATGATGTTTTTTTAATTCATTTGTATTTTTTTCAATAGTTAAACTCAAGAAAATTCATGACTTGATACAGTCATCAATTAAATAAAATAACTCAACAGTACAATTAGCGTTCTATTATTGTTATCATTTTACTAATTCACAAAAATGAAAATATTCCTAATTTTTTTTTACACAAGTCTTGAAAAGAAGTTATTACACCAATTATAATAAAAGGGTGATGTACTTTGTTAGTATGACGCAAGATGTTTTTGTGTCTTATTTTGATAGGTACTTATTGTACGTAAAGGTTAATTTCAATAACTATTAATTATATTTCAGTTAACTTAAATAGTATTCCAATATTCACCAGACATCATTTACTAGTTTAGCCAAAGATACTTGCCTTCTGAAGTCATAAGTTCTACAATTTAAAACACTTCCTGAGGTTTTGTGAAAGCCTACAGTGGTGGGTACCTACTTGCCTACCTAGGTTAGGATTCTAGTAATTGGTTAAGGTTATATTATAATTAATAATTATATTGTAAATGTAATATTAATTTAGTTTAACTCATACAACTCATAATGATTAAAATTGGTTAGTGGGTGCCGGTTTATTCTATAGAGTAGTTTTGTATTGAATCATAAATGCATGATGTTATATCAAAAAAATGTTAATAATGTTAATTATGTTATTATAAGGAAACAGAAGCATTTTTTGAACATACCATATGTCTGTAATTACATTTTTAAGGTCAGATTTGATATTTCTAGGACAATATTTCACTATTTTATCATAAGTAAAAACTGTATGAAAAATGTTGAGTAAGTAATAATAAAGATTTTGATAAAGACTCCCAATATAGTAGTAAAATAATAATAAATAAACATTGCTGATACTTGTCTAAACTAATTTAAATTAATCTCAGTTATAGATTGTAATAAATTAAAAATAGTAGGTACTAGGTACACTATAGGCAGATAACAACAAACATAATGCACCTACATAATAAGTCATAGGTTTATTCATAGCCCATTGAACATAGGTATCCTAGTATTATGGAACATTATAATTTATAGGCACTCCAGTATATACTGAGTACGCTTTAACTTCACCTATGCAAGACATTAAAACTTAGGGCTGTATTATAATTGATGCTTAAGCTAATTTTGATAATTTAAAAAATACAAATTTGAGACAATAATGATAATATTTAAAAGCAATTCTTAAGGTAATACTTATTCTTTTCTTTAGCCAAACTTCTTGCAGTTGCGGTTTTGACATGTAATTTTACATGCAGCTGAAAAATATTAGATAGTAAATACACTATAACTAAACACAGGAACAAAATATTTGTTTTCTTTAAATCGAACAACAGTCAACAATGAAGTAATGAACAAACTAAAACAATAGCTAATCTTCTAAGATCGTGCTAAAACAATAATATTGTATCATATTCACAGATATACCAAATTAATATTTTACGACCAAATGATAACAAACGTGCGACACTGGGCCGTGTACACAGACTATATATATATATAGTCTGTGCTTTCTATATTCTTACTCTATGTAGTTCTCAACCGGGGTGACATGTCACCTTAGGGCTTAGGGTGACATGGACCTAGCTTAGGGGTGACGCAGAATTTTAACAAGAAAAGAAAAAAAAATTAAAAAAATTAATTTTTTCGAAAACAATCATATTATATTATTTCTTATAATAAATATATTATACACCAGCTATACCACCACTGTCATGTACATAACATACCTCAAATTTCGTATCTTTATAATAGTTTGTATTATTTATATTTAATCTTTTAGTCCGATAAACACGTGTACCTAGTTAGGGTGACGCAGTGTTTGATTCTAGTGGCTAAAGGTGACATGAATCAAAAAAGGTTGAGAACTACTGTTCTATACTATAATATATAGATAGAATAATATATAGAAATCTGTATCAGACATCAGTGACATTGGCTGAACAGCGCGCTCCGAGTGCCGCCCCCACGAATTAAGATATACCTATATCTTAATTCGTGGCAGCCCAGCCCCCTTCCCTAGCAAGTAGCGAGGCTGCATACAAATATACAATAAATTTATAAATGTTTGTACAATATACGATAGAACTTATACAGACATACAGTCTATGTTATGTTCCCAGAATGAGCATGTCTTTAGACTTTAACTATTTTATATTGAAAAAAATGACTGTTGTGAGTTTGTGACTTCCAATTATTACCCTACTGGCTATAATATTGATTTAAAAATTTAAAATGTATTTGATTTTTTAGTGTTGGCACCTGGCGGAGTTTTTCAGAAGTTGTTATTATTATTAATTATGAATGGTTTAGTACTTTAGTCGTAGCTTGTTTATTGTCTTTCAAAAATGTAAAATATTATATTAACACGAGTAATAAATTACTAGTTCCCACAAAATAATAAATATTAAATTTTAATTAGGTATGGGTTGATAGTTGGTTAATATAATTATGAATGGTATAAAAAAAGGTTAGGTACCTACCTGCAGGTACGTCCTATATACAATTATATCACACACAAAATATAGCTATAACAGTGTAACGTTGTAGCCTGTAGGTTTTTACAATAACTTTTTTTCTTATAACGCAGATATGTTTTTTTCAATAAGAATGATTATTTATTAATATCTGTGTACTAGACACTATAGTTACATTATACTTACTATTAGCAGCTGCCATTAATTTAAAAACAGAAATACGTACAAACATTATATTTTGTACCCACGCATTTTAATTTTTAATTAACAACTAAAAAATTTCAATAGATATATACTTCTGGAAATATATTTTCTAATATATAATTTTCAGTTAAAATATTTTCCATGAAAATATTTTATGCAAACATTTTTTATACATCATAACGTTCTGTAAAACTGTGTTCTGTTATATTCCATTCTGGAATTATACACTTTGCAGAATTTCTGCAATATCAATTTCTGTATTTCTGTATTTCTACTGATACATATTCTTATCAGTTTACATTCTGTAGTATTTATTTTCGTTATTTGATTTTCTGTTCAAATATTTTCTGGGCTTTTTATATTCTGGTTGTTTGCAATTCTGTAATATTATTTTCTGTTATATAACATTCGACAAATCTACATTCTGGCCGTTTTTTTTCTGGAACATTATATGCGTCCGTTGAAATATACCGGTTATTGCAGGGTGCATATAACTTTCCAGAAAAAAAACAGCCACAATATAAATTGACAGAGTGTTTAAATACAGAAAATAAAAATACAGAATTTAAAACTACCAGAATATTAAAATCACAGAAAATAAAATGAACAAAAATAAATGGTAAAGAATGTAAAATGATAAGAAATTTGTATCAGTAGAACGTAAAAATCCAGAAAATAATATTGCAGAAATTCCGCTGGGTGTATAATTCCAGAATGTAATATAATAGAACACGATTTTATAGAACGGTATTTTACATAAAATAATTTACCTGAAAATAATATTTTAGAAAATAGAAAGACCAGATTACTAGAACCACGTATAACATCAGAAAGATAGGGGCATATAAAACGGGCAACTGCCCAATAGTACAGGTAGGTACTTAGAATTTAGATTATAATAATACGTTAAATGTTAAACAAAATACATATATTAAGGTAAACATAAAATTAATTGGAATAAGAATATAAACCAAGATTAAATTAAATAAGATCTGATATTACATAATACATAGTATTATTAAAATAATATATTGTATGAATCATGCTTAATGGAGAAAAGAAGAAATCGACATCTGCAGAAAGTTTGTTACACATGGACATGGCTCTTGGGATTGGAGAATACTTTAAATAGTTTGTGTTGTGTGATTGTAAATAGAACATGGAGCCCATGGAGGTGGAACGGTTATTATAAGCTGGAATGTTGAACGCTGTTAAATGTTAAATGTCAATGCTGGACGCATTATAATAGATAAGGAGCATCATAGGCGCAAATTGAGGGGGGCTTGGGGGAGTGCTTAGCCCCCAAAATCTAGGACATTTTAAAATGCTATATTGTAAGGGTCTGCTAGCTTTTAATATATTCAGCCCCCCCAATTCAAAAGTTGAAATTGCGCCTATGGAGCATCAATTTTGTTATTGATTAATTAATAAATAAAAGTAAAATCTGCTAGTTCATGTCTATAGTAGCTTGAGTTGTGAGGTTTAGAAAGGATCTTACCGGTGTCATGGCTTAATATATATATAAGGTTATTGGCCGGTGTAAATTCATGCTGGTATAGTTATATTGAATTTGGAAGCTATTAACTTTAAAAAACGATTTTGAACTCTTTCAATATACCTACCTACTGAATATTAGATTTATTGTAAGGACTAAGGACTACAAATGGTTGATCCATATTCTAGAAATGATCTAATTTATGTTGAGTAGAGTAGTACTTTATTCACAAATCACAATAAGATCATCAAAGGTTACAGATTTTAAGATATACAAATTGTAAATAATAAAAAAAAATTGAAAATTTTAACTGCAAAAAAATCGCTCAAAAAAGTCAAGATATTTTGAAAATTATACTATGTATAACGAATGATATAATAAACACTTGGTAAAAATTGAATTTTCTGAGGTTGTTTGTTTTTTAATTATAACAATAATATAAAGAAACCAATTTATAAAAGCTAAACACATTGCACCTATAATGTATATTGTAGTTATACTAATAAACATAATCACTTACTCTTCTGCGTTTATTTTATGTCTGTCTGGTACTACTAATCTGTATGTGGGTTGAAATATGTCATAATTTATAGCATGTGTCACTGTGGCATCGTTTGTATTTCTTTTAAAAACTAATAGAAAATTAAAAATTAATAATTATAATAGAACAATAAAATACAAATTACCTGCTATTAGACAAATCAATGTTTTCATCATTATTTTCATTTGAATTATTAGAATGATCCAAAATCTATTACAAAAATCAATGAATAATACACCATAATTATTATAAGGTATGTAATGTAAAATATAATTTGATTAATTATAATATAATCATAGACGGATTTACCATTAGGCATAAGGCATTGTAGGAAGCTACCTAGGGCGGCAAATTTATTATAACACTTATTTTTTACAGCGTATGGCCTATTTTAAAATATGTTGAAAATTGTAATAAATGCCTATGCCATATAACGGTAAAAAAAATCTGCCTCTAGTTATTTATATCTATAACATTATAAAGTATTATTTTAATTTATTATACTAAATAACCACATAGATACCTGAATATCGTTATTCTCTAAGGTTTTAGTAATTTTGGAATGCAGATTTTTCAAATTATGCATTGATTTTTTCCGTGGCGCAGATAATTTTGGAAGAGTTTTTTACTGAATCGCCAATCACTCATTTTTATAAATGTATTATTATTTGCAAATGCATAAAATGAACACAAACGTTAAACGTAGTGAAACACGTGACTAAATACAAGCTGGTGGTAACAACTTACTATTTTCATTGATTATACATATTATAGTATTATTATTAGTAGTACCTATTATTATTGCTACTAAAGTATTTTAATCAATGGTATTGTGGCGAAAACAGTTTTTACTAAACTCGACCTAGTCCGCGCATATAACCAGGTTCCGATCGCCGCCGGCGACATCCACAAAACCGCCGTGACAACACCGTTCGGCCTATTCGAATTTCCGGTAATGTGTTTTGGTCTACGTAACGCGGCACAGACTTTCCAAAGGTTAGTAAACACCGTTCTCGCTGGCCTCGATTTCGTTTTCGCGTACGTCGACGACGTCCTCATCGCGTCCACGAACACCGAACAACACACCGAGCACGTCCGCTTGGTCCTCGGCCGGTTCGAAGAATTCGGTATAGCCGTCAACCCAGCGAAGTGCGTTTTCGCCGCGAACACCCTCACGTTTCTAGGGCACGTAGTTGACGCGCAAGGTCTGCGCCCTAACCCGGACAGCGTCGACGCAATACGACGATGGCCTCAGCCGAACACTAAAAAAGAATTGCAACGTTTTCTCGGGTCAGTGAACTTTTACCACCGATTCGTCCGGGGCGCGGCCAATTTACAAGCGCCGCTGTATGACATTTCGACGGCGATTAAAAAAAACGACGGCCCGCTCGCGTGGACTGATGCCGCCCGGGAGGCATTCTCAGCTTGTAGGGAGGCGCTCGCTTCCTCCGCACTTTTGGTACACCCGCAGCACGACGTACCATTACGCCTATCCACTGACGCATCGAACGTCGCGGTCGGAGCAGTCCTCGAGCAGTTCGTTGGTAAGGAATGGCAACCGCTCGGATTTTTTTCGCGCAAACTCTCCGGCGCACAGACACGGTACAGTGCGTACGACCTCGAGCTACTCGCCGCGTATCTCGCTGCACGGCATTTCGTACACGCTATCGAGGGCAGACGTGTTACACTCCGCACCGACCACCGCCCCCTGCTGTTCATGTTCTCACAGAAGGCCGAGAAGCTTATCGACCGCCAGGCCCGACATGTTGAGTTTTTGTCGCAGTACTTCCACGAGATCGAGCATATCAGCGGCGAGTTCAACGTTATTCCCGACGCACTGTCGCGACTAGAATTAGCGACGTGCGACGACGGGCTCCCCGACCTGGAGCAATGGGCAACGGACCAGGCTAGCGATACCGAGCTACAGGACATCCTCGCCGGCAGGACGGAGTCGTCGCTTGAATTGGACGCACGGCAGACAGCAAACGGGCCGGTCTACTTCGACGTAGCTTACGATAGCTCGAGGCTTTTCGTCCCGCTTCGACGTCGACGCGCCGTGTTCAACACCTTACATCGTCAGGCGCACGGCGGCGGCGCGGCCACAACCGCACTAATCGTGAAACGTTTTGTTTGGCCCGGAATGAACCGGGAAATACGGCGGTGGGTCAAAACGTGCGAACAATGCCAAAAAGCCAAGGTCCACAGGCACACCTTGACGCCCCTCGCCACTTTCGCGGCACCGGACCGACGTTTCGGTCACATACACCTGGACCTCGTCGGACCGCTACCCGTGTCGGACAACGCCAAGTACCTACTCACCTGCGTCGACCGATTCACTCGTTGGCCCGAGGCCTGGCCCGTCGATAACATGTGTGCTCACACCGTCGCGTCTACGCTGGTGACCAATTGGGTCGCGCGCTTCGGAGTGCCGGACATCATCACCACGGACCAAGGGCGGCAGTTCGAGTCCGACTTGATGCGCGCGCTCCATTCTACCTTCGGGATTCAACACGTCCGCACCTCCCCGTATCACGCGCAGGCTAACGGGTTAGTGGAACGTTTACACAGGACACTCAAGGCGGAGCTTACTGCGCAAGAATCGCCACAATGGTCCCAGCGTCTGCCCATCGTCCTCCTGGCACTTCGCAACACCATCAAGCCAGACACCGGCTCTACACCCGCCGAACTTGTTTACGGGACGGCCCTACGGCTCCCCGGTGAGCTTTTTCACGCCGCGCCCGCAGAGGTAAGGTCTCCGGAATTCGTCACGGCACTTAAGACGTCCATGGCTGAGCTTCGGCCGTCGCCGGGATCCAACCACGACCCGACCCGCCGCATTTTCGTACCCACGCAGCTCAACACCGTTAGCCATGTTTTCGGGTATAGGAAATTGCCAGCAGGTTGAGGCGCCAGAACTGTCTTTCTTTACCTACTGTTGGGCCAAAAAGTGTAAACATTTAATACAAGGTATAGCTCCTGATATAGCTAGAGTTTTACTATTGAAAAACTCTTAATTTATGTCAATCCATTGTCCAGTTCTACGGGGCAAACGGCTGAACATATAAAGTCGTATAAGGTATCAATCGATCGATCAGAAATATTATGTAGGTGGGAACAGAGGAACTCGCTAGGAGATTGGTTTGATGGTTTATGAGTTATAAGCAAAAATGTTCAGGTACTTTTAAGACCGATTTTGCGGACAGAACGAAAATATCCATCCCCACTACTCTCATCGCGACGGTGCGGTCTCTCGGATGCTGGTCTCCGGCAACAATTTCGTGTATTGCTGGTGACTGTGATTCTTTTGGAATTCGTGATCCAGCGCGACGGTATTATATTATTATGCTGAAAACTTGAAATAATTTTAATGATAAAATAAACAATCTGGTGATTAATTCATTAACCGTGGGAATAATTAAGGTCGATGGCAAATCATATGTTCTTAATTCTGTGATTTGCTATCATGGTCCATCTACGACTCAAGTCTAAAGCCCATTACACATCAATTATTAAACATAATAAATACAATTATCTGCATTATCTGATTATCATCTAATGTTTTACAAATTAAATACAGAACATCATTATTTTATTTGTAAAATATATATTATGTGGTGAGGCATACTTCTTACATGGAATAATTATCGGACGTTTATACAGGTAGGTAACTGGTAAGTACCCATAGTAAAGTTTATGATTATGACGAATCAATTAACTCTTCGTAATATATCATTTTAAAAGCACCTATACGATGGTAATATAAATCATTCAATCACGTTTCATACTTTCATTCGGACAATCGGATCTCTACTTGTACCTATTATCGCTATCATTATCTAATACTGCTAATTTCTAATGATCTTGAATATAATTCATGATTATTTTAGCAAAAAGACCAAAACCGTTTTCTACCCTCTTATAATTTAAAAATAATATTTTATATTTTTGATTATTTAATTTTTAAATTGACAAAACTAATTATACCTATGTTAAATCGAAGGGGCTTATACGAGGCAAAAAATGTATCAACATGACAATAAAATTAATGAACTCAAGTTACAGCGCGCCTTATAATGGACAAAAATGTAACTGTAAAGGTAGAAGTCCTTCTCAACAAAGTAACTCGTTACGTAACTTAACTTTTTAACTTGATTCAATGCCCAGTCTTCGCATTTGGGTGTAGCCGGTGTAGGTACCTCCAGGGAGTCAAATCGGGTTAAAATATTTCAAGTTTGATCAATCGGTGAACAATTTTTGCGCTTTTCCAGGTTTGTGTAAAAAACCGTGTAAAATGTTTGCGGTTGATGTATACCGGGAATTATTAGTGACGGGTTCAACATTTAAATCATTGATAAAGGTTAACGTTTTTAAGGTTTTCACGGTTTCTGGTGTAACACAGCTATAAAATAAGTTCAGTAATATATTTAATTGTTAAAATATTGTGTTCAAACGTGTAGGTATGCCACATTAGATGTATTTATTATATTTTATTAACAATAAGAGACACAGGCCACAGTATAGCCACATAATAAGCAGTGTATCAATTTACAAAAAAACATATTTCTTATTAAAAAATGTTTTTAAACTCTTTAGTGTTTAGATAAATTTATACTTAATACTACAAAATAACAATAATTCGAAAAGAGACGACTTAAATAAAATTATCTTTTATTAACAATCCACGACTTAAAGAAAATAGAAATATTTAGGTAGGCACGGAAAAATTGTATTTCCCGAATCCCGATGACTGATAATTACGAATTGACAAGTCGAAAAACAAGTAATAACAGTCAACATGTATTGCACAATTAATATACTATAGACTATAATGTAATAATGTATTGATGTAGGCTCTACTCCACCACAATCCAAGGCTTACAGGAGTAGATACATTCTTTATCCCAACATAATGAACACATATGTAAACATTTATACATTATGTATTTCAATATTAATTGTAACTTGTAAAGAAACTTATTAAATGAAAAATAAAAAAAGGTACATAATATATCTATATATATAAAAATGAATGTATGTCTGTGTGTCTGTGTGTCCATGTTACCATGGTTACCAAGGTTGCCATGGTTACTAAGGTTACCAAGATTTCATATCAATCTATATATATAAAAATGAATGTATGTCAGTGTGTGTGTGTGTGTGTGTGTGGGTCCATATTACCATGGCAACCATATCTGTATATAAAAAACAGTAAGCTGATTGACTGCTATCAACGCACAGCTCAAACCATTGGACGGATCTGGCTGAAATTTGGCATACAGATAGCTATTATAATATAGACGTGCGCTAAGAAAGGATTTGCCAAAATTCGCATTTTAAATAGGTGCTGAAACAGGGACATTGAGATTCACGATAGAAATTGGAAATTTTATTTTTATTTATTTATAGTTGCCATTGGTTACAGTCTACATTAGAAATTAGCATTTATTTATTGGTTGCCATTGGTTATTCGGGCAGATCAGGTACAAGCTTGCATCAAATCGAATTATTGAACAATGCTTACCAGGGTGGCAGAGTTGCACTTACCGCAGAAAATTACACCCAAAAGGAGTTCAACAATCATAATTTTTTTAAGAGTTGCGATTTTTTACGAGCAACCAAATTTATTATATTAATCCACAGTATTACATCAAAATAAACTTGGTATAACTTTGATACTTTAGAGTTAAATCATACACTTCCGTACAAACAGCACGGGGTCCGCGATCTACCGCAGGTAGATTGCCTACCTGATAATGTACTGCTGCGATTCAGAATTTTTATTCAGGGCAACGGGAAAGATAAGATAAATTTTGAACACCATACACGTTAATGAATTGAACAAAGTTTGAGTAGGTAGTATTGAGTTGATCCATTTAACGGGCGACGAAGTGCACGGGATCAGCTAGTTAACAATATAATAGATTCTGAGCGAAGTGAGGAAGCTAGTGGTTTTACGATGGTGTTTATTTTTAATTTTTCTTCTTTTTCTTCTTTTTTTTATATATATATATATATATCCTGTATACAACATTTCTACCAGAAGGAGTCCTTCGATTTCAACATATAGTACGTTATCTTTTAGCAAATTGGATCAAGATGGTACTTTGGAGAGGTCATCTTTCGATTTTCTCAATAGTTATTTAATAGGTACCTCGCGAAAAACTACGGACAAATTACGAAAAATGGGATTTTAATTTCTAACAGTTTGCTTATCACCATAACAACGAATAGAAATAATAATATAATAATATTAATTCAATATAAAGACTATAATAGATGATAACAATTTAAAAAATCTAGTTGGATAAACCACCTCCGCTCAGAATCGTTTTTCTTATACAATGATATTATATCATTGAATTCAAGTTTAATACAATCCATTATACATTGAC
The DNA here is from genome assembly GCA_949089665.1 of Macrosiphum euphorbiae. Lineage (NCBI taxonomy): Eukaryota > Metazoa > Arthropoda > Insecta > Hemiptera > Aphididae > Macrosiphum > Macrosiphum euphorbiae. The sequence goes on from CARXXK010001444.1 coordinate 22,258, forward strand.
CCACTTGTAATCCTACTGTACAGCAGAGCGACATCCACTTACCTGCTTTTTATTTATAACTATAAAATTCTAAGTAGCAATGATCAACACTATAATATAATATATTGAAATTATATTATACAATATAAATAATATTATAATATAGTAGGTATTTAAGATTTAAATCTGATTTCAACTAATAAATTACTCATAGCCTGATGCCAACAGTTTAGGTATTAGCATTGATTATACATAGTATTATATGTATAATCAATGGTAGGTATTAGGTAATAATTTATTAAATAAATCATGTAAAATTGATAGATACAATATATTATTTATTAGTCAATAGTTCATTAATTCTCATTAGTCATTTTAATTATTTTTACTTAGTCGTGTGACTAACATCTTTATTTCTAGTTTCTTGGGATTTCGGCCGGTTTTGTGTTCAAAATCGTGTAAAATGTTTTGTGGGTTACGGGTTTCTGGTACCTACATAAATAGGTAATTTTTTTAAATTTATGTACCTATACCAACCTACTCATAATATTATTAACCATACACTGTCAGTTTAGTCCAGAGGTATTCACACTTTTTCATGCCACGGCTCATTACTTGTGCTCACAATATTTTTACGGCTCAATCATTGGGAAAAAATTAAAACAATACAGATACAATATGGCCAATATGAGTGAAAACAACAGTGATTTTAGTACTAGAAATAAAACTTAAAATAGTCACGTAATGTGTTTCATTATTGTTTCTACAATCGCTTTAAATATTATAAATAATGTTTATATTAATTACACATGAGTACATAACCTACATTAATTTTGGTTTCCAGTGCTTTGACGCGGCTCCCTTCGCCATTATCATTTTTTTTTTTTTTAGTTGGGATTTAGTTAATCTAAAAATAATGAAATAGGGGTGTAGTATGTAGGAAGTTTTGGGGTGTCAATTTATCGAATCTGGATTTATCATTTAATTAAAATTAGCACCCACTATTAATTATTCAATAGTAATAAATATTGATAAATGCATGGCATCTGGTGGTGTATGAACTAACAACTAACCAGCTAACGCTAACCACAAATTGAGAAAAAAATTGTAATGTATTTCATACGTGGTTAGCTCAAAGTGGTAACGCCAGGGGTGGGTCCGGGACCACCTTAAAAAGTCTTGGGCCTCCCGTTGCCCACCCCAAAATTAAGGGTGCTACAGTGTATCATGTTTTAAGGAGTAATATATAGGCAATTCACATGACATTAACATTTGGGCCATGTCGATTCCAAGAATCGCTGTAATGCCGCGATGGGCAACCGCCGCCGGATGTAATTGTCACACGCCCACGCCCCATGTGCATGTCAAAACTTGGCGAAAACTGAAATATATTCTTGTTTGCATAACTATAAAAACTTCTAAATGCGGTAGTAAATTAAACATACTTCCTGAAGTTCGGTTGTAATTTCGAAAATATGGTTGAATTTTAAGCTTCTAGACTATGCTTTTTAGAAATCAATTTTTTGATTAAAATCTGATGTGCCCAAAATAAATACAAATGTAATGCAATTATTTCATGCAATTTTTGAAAAAAAAATTCTTATTTTAAGGTCCTTTAAAATTGAAAGATGAAAATCGACTTCCTGAGAAACCTAGATATTTTGTCAGAGTTCATACATGATACGCATGTATAAAAAATTAAAATCAGACATTCCAATGTATACCTATGTAATTTACCACCGCTTATTGGTCTAAATCTAAAACGTATGAATAATACGTGTACTGCAATCCCCTTAAAAGTTAAAATATAAAATAAATCATAATCGGCCATTAAAAATTATATCTTATGATTTATAAGAATATACAAATATTGAGTGTAAGCTTCGTTTTGAATGGGTTGAAAGCTATGCACTATGCACTCAAACTTCATAGCCTATAGGCAACGTGTGTTCACCAGCATCTGAATACGAAAATAATAATAGTAATTAGTAAATACTTTTAAAAAAAGAATGCTCATTGCGTGAGTTGTATATTTGATTGGTATTATTACAAGTTACAACATATAATATTTATTGTCAGTTTAAACCATTTATGGTTATGTTTTATTATAGTTAGATAATAGGTATACTCAATTATACTACAATTAATGCCTGATGGTTTGATGAGTATTGGGTGTAATTTTTTAAGTATAAAAAATATTTATTAATTATTAAAAAAAAAATACAATTAATAGGTAAATCATGTTTACAAATCATTGTTTTAGTAAGTTTAAACGACGAAATGTAAAAAGAAGTTGAGGCAATGGGGGTTTGAACCCTGTTACCGGCCGCCACTTGCGCAAGTGCCTGCCACTACTAGATATTGTTTTACATAATATATGAAGTAAACATTCACTCAGCCTGGCCCACCTGGTAGGTACTAAAATTCTGGCGCCGCGACCAGTGGCGGCGGGATATAGGATTATTTGAAGCAATTGCTTCATGTCTGAAATGGGTGGGTGGGTGTATAAACTATAAATATATATATAATCGTAAGACCTCAACACAAATAGCATGGCAAATATTATAAATAATAATTATTAATGGACCCTGCTGCTAATTTTGGTTCAATGAAAGGTACGGTGGTAAAAATATTTAAAATATACAATATGCTTCAAAGCCTGCACAATTTCGCGATAATTTCAATAATTTCACAATTATTTAGGTTTTTTAATATTTTTTATGTTTTACAGCTTATATTACTAAGGTCATTGTATAATGGATTGTATTAAACTTGAATCCAATGATATAATAATATATATATATAATAATAGCTAATAATCAAAAAATTATAAAAAAAAATGTCTCATTAAATCTTAGTTCAAAATATTTCCTATTTATCCTAATTTTATTTACAGGTTTTCAAGCCAAATTAACGTATATTAGGTATAATATGTGAATAGTAGATTTTATAATTTTACTAAGGTATCTTTCACACAAAACTAATATATTATACAGAGTGGTTATATTATACCCAGGTTTTATTTTAAATGTTCCAAATTGTATATTTCATTAGTTTTATGAACTTTTTTGCCCCAAGCCTTTTTTTCCCCCGAGACTTTTTTCCGCCAGACTTTTTTTCCGTTCCCCATTATTAAGCATAACAGGTACATTTCATAGACAAAATATTTCAGTTTTCTAATAAATTAAAGTCCACTCTTTAGTAATTAGTAAATACTAAATAATAATCATAAAAAATAATTACCTACTAATGATGTGTTTAGAATAGATTTTCAATAAAAATAGTATTATCTTTGCCAAATTTAAACAAAATAGGTACTCGTGGTTAATATAGAACAGCAGTTCTGAACCTTTACATACCTGCGTACTTACCACCTGTCCATATACATTTTACACATATCTATGATACCAATACACCCCTTCCTTAAATGAGCTTCAGCCTTCAGATACGCTACTGTCTTGTCATATATTGAAATTGTTGAGCTATCGTAGTTTTATAATAACTACTAGTAAAATAAAAAAAATCTCAATGATTGATGTTGATGGAAAACATTTTAAAAAGTTTAAAGTTTACAGTTAACCTAATTAAGTTAAAAGTTATATGAACATTTACAATTGACTTAAAAACTTAAGTTAAGTTATTATTTTTTTTTTTTAACATCTATATAAATACCCAGTAATATGGTTTAAAATAATAAAAATCATAAATATTATTATTGAACACAGGAAATAGCCAATAGCTTTCCTATACATAGAATTAAATTATTAGGTACAGAATTAATAGAATTATGTAGTAGGTACCAAAAGCATTCTAGAAAAAAATCTAAAGTGATTCTAGAAAAAATAGCCTCTTGGGGATATATCCCCATATTCCCCTCCATAATTCCCCCCCCCTGGGGGTAGGGCTATTGAAATGTTTTAAAACCTCTCCTCATAGTTGTGCCTATGCATATCCACAAAATATAGCCTATACGTATATAATATATACCTATACGTTATTTCAAAAATTAAACTTTCTGAGATTTAATTTTCTGGGAAATTATGGTCTACAGTATCACTTTCTGTAAAACTAAGTTATGTGATTATAATTTCAGGCTTTAAACTGTATGGAATTTAATTTTCTGGAAAATTATGGGCGACGTTATCAATGTCTGTAAAACTACGTTCTGTGATTATAATTTCAGGCTTTCAACTTTCTGGGATTAAAATTCTGTATACATATTTTATGTTCATTTTATTTTCAATATGAAAACAATTCTGGAACCTTAATTTCCAGTTATTTTGTTTTTTGTAATTTTCTTTCTGTTTTTTTATTTTCAGTCATTATATTTTTCTGTTAAATGTAATTTATGGATTATATATCGTTCGGTTCATTTATTTTCTGGAAAATTATGCGGGCCCATTTCAACCATGGATATAAGGGACGCATATAATGTTCCAGAAAAAAAACGGCTAGAATGTAGATTTGTAGAATGTTTATTTACAGAAAATAATATTACAGAATTGAAAACAACCAGAATATAAAAAGCCCAGAAAATATTTGAACAGAAAATAATATGAACGAAAATAAATACTACAGAATGTAAACTGATAAGAATATATATCAGTAGAATGTAAATATACAGAAACTAATATTGCAGAAATTCTGCTGAGTGTATTATTCCAGAATGGAATATAACAGAACACAACTTTACAGAACGTTATGATGCATAACAAATGTTTGCATAAAATATTTTCCAAGGAAATATTTTAACTGAAAATTATATATTAGAAAATATATTTCCAGAAGTATACCTGTTAACATATTTTAGTTGTTAATTAAAATGCGTGGGTACAAAATATAATTTTTTTACGTATTTCTGTTTTTAAATTAATGACAGCTGCTAATATAGTTATAGTAACTAGTACTCAGATACTAAAAAATAATATTATTCTAAAAAAAAAAAACA
>CARXXK010001445.1:0-27175 GCA_949089665.1 Macrosiphum euphorbiae
GAAAAAATAAAAAAACTAATAGCTACGTTACCCCGTCGAGCCCTGTACGATTACGAGCTTATAAAAATGGCTCGTTTGATTAAAATACCTCACTTTGTCGGTGTGTTTACCCGAGATAGGTTGCCTGTACGTTGTAAACGAATAGAATCAGCGATTGTTAACTTGGATACAGAAAACGGTATAGGTACTCACTGGGTAGCGTATAAAAAAATCGGGAATAAAATTGAATATTATGACAGTTTCGGAAATTTGCCACCTCCATTAGAAGTACAAAAATATTTTCACGGATGCGACATCAATTTCAATTACAGCAGAGAGCAGAAATATAATACTACCAACTGCGGGCACTTGTGTTTAAAATTTTTATCATGTACACGTTAACATTAAACGGTACCTCAAGTGAATTGTCATGCGACATTTTTCCACCGCTAGAAGTAGAAAGCACATCACAAATATGCCTTTTGAGCCTACAGACAAATAATTCAATACCAAACATTGAACCCGGCTGTAATACTATCGGTTTTCGTAATATGATCGGACAAAGAGAGGATGTTATCATACCTACGGGATCGTATGAGTTTGATAATTTAGAGAGTGTTATACAGAAAAATATGCCCGAATATATCGAGTGGTTTGAATTAAAAGCAAACAATACCACATTAAAGTGTATACTCTCGTGTAGTCATGACGTTGACTTATCAGTTGAAAATAGTATAGCGAAATTATTGGGTTTTAGAAATGAATTATACACTACTGGTAATAATTACGAATCTGAAAGTACAGTCAAGATAATGAAAATCAATAGTATAAAAGTCATGTGTAACTTGATTACTGGCTCATTTTGCGACGGAGCACCGAGTCAGATCATACACGAGCTCTATCCAACTGTTCCGCCAGGCTATAAAATCGTCGAGGTACCTAGACATCCTGTTTTTTATGCTCTCAACACGACTTTGATATCTAGAGTGTATATCGCGCTAAAAGATCAGAACGATTGTCTAATAAATCTGCGCGGTGAACCAATTACGATTCGATTACAAATAACGTGTGGAAATGGCACTAAAGTTTAATATAAAAAGATCTACAATCAAAAAACCAGTCAGTTTACCGACTGCTGTTAAGAAGTCAACATCTAAACCGAAAAAAGGCGAAATCAAGCTCACGAAAAATAATTTAAATTTTCTACGTTCGTTGCAAGTATAAAAAAAATAATTATGGACGACTCGTATTTAGACGTTGGGGTCGATTATGTCGACGAGTGTAAAATAACGCAAAAGCATTATCATTCGTTCACTCCGTACTCGAACCTGTCTTTATCGAATAACGATGAAATTAAGATAAGTGTTTTAAATATGGATGCGTACACTTTACCGTGTGAAAGCTATATTTACATAGAGGGGAGAGTAAATAAACCTGTCGATGCTGTTGGAGAAGTACGTTTTTCAAATAATGGATTGGCGTTTTTATTCTCCGAAATGCGATATGAAATAAATGGAGTAGTAATACAGAAATTAAAAACACCTGGAGTCTCATCTTGCTTAAAAGCATACTGTTCGTATACTCCAAACGATTTGAATACGTTAGAGAGCGCTGCTTGGGACTCGGCTATGGATGGCGAAGATAATAAAAACTTTATGAGCAGCAATGTATTTACCGGGTGTATCCCTCTAAAACATTTATTCGGATTTTGTGAAGACTATAAAAAAATATTACTTAATTGTAATCAACAATTGATTTTAAATCGAGCGTCTACCGATCTGGACGCGATACACGTTGTTGGCGAGGGTGCAAGCGGAGCCGTTGAAAACAATAAAAAAATTACAATTGAGCTTACTAAGGTAGCATGGAAAATGCCTATTATCAAAGTTAGTGATAAAGAAAAATTAAAGTTGATAAAAGTGATAGATTCTTGTAAAACACTATCGTGTGCATTCCGCACGTGGGATCTTAACGAGTATCCCATTCTTCCTAGGAATACTTCACATTCGTGGACGGTAAAGTCCAGCAACTTGTTAGAAAAACCTAGGTTTGTGTTGTTTGGATTACAAACAGATCGTAAAAGAAATATTGAGACAGACGCCGGGCGCTTTGATCACTGTCAGTTAAAAAATCTTAAAGTTCACTTAAATTCTGAAGTGTATCCATATGAAGACTTTCGTGCTGATTTTAAAAATAATACAACTAGTATACTGTATAAGGCCTATACAGACTTTCAAAAATCGTATTATGAGAAAGAGTACAGCGAACCATTATTATCAAAACATATTTTTCAAAACTATTCACCAATCATCGTCGTCGATTTATCGTGTCAAAACGACAATGTGAAGTCGTCAACCGTAGACCTGCGTATTGAATTTGAGACGGATACAATTATTCCAGCAAAAACTACAGCGTACTGCTTAATATTACATGACCAGATTATAACTTATAGCCCGTTTAGTGGAGAAGTTAGAAAATTGTAAAAATGTTTATATATTTTTTTTTTTGTAAAATATTGTGACCTTATGCTATATATATTATAACCTTATTATTATTAAATAAAAAAAACTTGTTTTTAAATATCACGCTTGTTTTTATTTTAGACAAAAAACTTGTTTTTAAATATCACGCTTGTTTTTATTTTAGACAAAAAACAACTAAATTAGTATAAAAATAATTAATTATATTGTGGTCCAAATGGTCCATCGTTTTCCGAAAAGCCTTCCTGGTTGTTCTCGAGGTAGCTCTCTTGTGCTGGCGGGGACAAGGGCGAGACTAATGATAGATTTTCCTGAAAATATTTAAAATTAAAATATGTTTTGTGAATATAATTTAAAATTGTTTATTACCTGTTCATATAAACTGCTGAACGATGGTGGTGGAGAAAAAGTCATAGAACGCTCGCTATTGTATCCCTGTAAAAATTCAGTTTATTAACATAACATAATAATATAAGTTATTAAAAAAAAATATTCATACCTCATCTTTTTTCACTTTGTTAATCCATTTTTGTACGATATAATCAGTTGCGTATAATTTTACTTGATTTGTGTAAATGTAATCGCTCTGACTAATACCATATTGCATTGCCTCGTCAATAACATGACTTTGGATAAAGCTATTATCGATGTTTCTCACATGAGTTCTCAATATTTCGAGTACTGAGCTTTGTAGCGGTACGTTTATTTTTAAGAATGTAACGATTAACTCGATATGATGTAGTACGATTGGTTTAACTATTTCGGATTTTCTTTTAATAATTTCAAAAATAGCACATTCTAAATCTTGTAAGACCAGTAGATCTGTACGATTTAACAAAACGCGACATCCGTCTTGAGTTTTCGATTCTAAAACAAGTGTGTTCTCCGATTTATATATCATACTAGACATTGTAATTGACTCTGTCTCCAAAAATAAAATTCGTTTGTGTTCGTGTGGACGGTCAAGTACGAACGATAGAATGTTTCCCATAAATCTGAATATGCGTTTCAGAAAATCGATGGGAATATTTACATGTCGCGAAGCTGTTATAATATGAACCGCTGCTTTGAATTCATCGGTAGGGTCTAGTCCAATATTTAAAAACTTCCGAGCCGTGAAATCAATAGTCAAGTTACTGCAGTCGATCAGATTAGCTGGCGGCGATGGTGGTGTATATTTGTAAGTTTTCTTGTAAATATTTTCCATATTTTCAATTGGACCAGCCATATTTATTTTACGCACTGAGAAATAAATATGATTTTAACACTGAATATGAGACAAGCACACGCGAAACACTTGGAACGATTATATAGAGTGACTGAATTTATGTTGTGTAGTTGTGTTCATAAACGAGCAAATTAAATATTAATTGGTGGGGGAGACATCGAAAAGTCTCTACAGGTTAATCGGGAGGGGGTAAATGGTATAGTGGTGGGGGAAATTATACGTAAGCGGACGCCGGTTAAATGAGATAGAATATACCTTCTCAAACACATGCGAGTAGGCGGCCCAGTGGTACGGTTGTCGCTTGTCATGCAAGTTAACCGGGTTCGAATCACGGTCCGGCGGATAAATTTTTAAATTATTTTCCACGCGCGGTGGTCATAGGTGGTGGGGTGGCGGGGGTACATCGTGTGTGATATATGGTGGGTTCATCAGCCGTCAATGTATAGGGATGAGCAGACGGTATAGTGGGATGAGCAGACGGGTATAGTGGGATGAGCAGACGGGTATAGTGCCATGAGCAGACGGGTATAGTGCCATGAGCAGACGGTATAGTGCCATGAGCATACGGTATAGTGCCATGAGCATACGGGTATAGGGATGAGCCAGCAGAATGAGCTGTTTGAACTCTCTTTCTCTACCTACTTTATTATACACGCCATTTCCACCTTTACGCGTTTCGTGTTCAATATTAATACGACATTTTTATTTCCGCTTGCCGTGTTCATATCCGGACATAGACTTAAACGCCTACGTTCGCTACGTTTTAAACGACGATTTTTGCAGTTACGACTTGCAAGACCATAATATCGTGTGTTACTTTTGTTTAGTTCATACCCAATAATAATATTATATACCTACCGTGTTCAAATAATACAATTTATTGCATTAATTCTAAAAATAAACACACAACACCGGATTATTCACTGATAACATAGGTACTGATAAGATTATTCCATCACACGAACACGGAGTTTTACTCATATTATTTATTATAATAATAATATATAAAATGTTTAGCCATTACTTCTTTATATTATATTGTTATTATATTATATCTTTTTAGGCAAATATAACAATGGTCAATCATTGTGTGATTTGTGGCAACGTCGACGGAGCTAATGACGTTTCAGTGCATTTGTATTTATCTAATATACCTATAATTATACGTACTATTACGTACGATTAATTTTGAGATTTAAATACATAATAATTCATAATACCATGTTTGCATTAGATTTCCAGCAAACGTCGATCGGAAACGTCAATGGGTGATGTTCGCCGTGGACAATGGTGTCAATGCTCGACAGATATTGGCTCATTCAAAGCTGTGTTCGAGGCATTTTGTAGCAGGTCGTGATTACCACGGAGCAGCTGTACGTCGCCGTCGACTATTTGCTGGAGCAGTGCCGTCAGTAGTGAGTAACAACCGGCATAAAACCTTTGATCACAGTATTAATTCACCCACTTGATCATTACACTACTATGCTTACTAATACTGTGTGCATTAAAATATCACATATCATGTGTTTATTATTTCAATATACCCAGGTGGCAGGTATTTTACAGTGGCTACGGTTTGATACCACACTATAGGTACTTGCATTAAGTTATTGTTGTTGGTTAACATTCTGTATTAAATTATACTCTTTTTTTAATTGCTTTTATTATAAATACTAATACAACAAATACTACTACTACTACTATTACTAAGTAGTGTCTAACCTACGGTTAAAAATCCGAACATGTTTAATTATTCACTGTGTCCTTAGATACATATTATATACATTGTTTCTGTACATAACAGACTACTATACCTGACATACTATACTGGCTCGGTACAACATTCTTCAAAACTAAATCTCTATTTTAATAAAGTAAATTGTAGAATAACTTGAACGACATTCTATTGTCTTACCGCTGTTTCAAATTTCAAATGCATATCGAACTATACTAACATATCAACTTTTACTGTGGGTATATTGACCTAAACAGAACACTAAATAACCGAGGGGTAAACACCTTGGGGGTAATCAGTGTACAAGGTGATGGTAATCATGGGTAATAATAGGTAATGTTTGTAGTAAATCATGGGTAATCATAGGTATAATCATTGAAATCAGTAATCTGGTGTACAAAACTTCTGTCAGGTATTTACCCCCCATATTATTTACTACTGATGTGTGTTAATTGATACATAGTGGTGATGGTTTAGGTGTACTTGATTTTATCACATTGAAGACCATGTATGATCTTATTAGTGTAACATAAACCTTGCATTTAACTTGTCATATAATAATTTCATATAAATGCACTTATTGCATATGAGTACATTCATTTACTGTTATGTATGAACACACAACCATTAAAAGTTCAACTCACTGTATTTTAACTTTTATTATGGGGATTTACAACCGATGAACAAAATACTTAAATATTTTCTTACATCTTACTACTACTACTACTACTACTTCTACTACTACTACCACCATTACTTACTACTGACCTAGGTCATTTGTAAGTTGTGTACTAGATGTGTAGTACTCTTAGAAATAACACTTACTGTTATACAGTAATACGTTTTTACAATGTTTCAAAGTTATTGTTGTTAGAAAGATGAAGTATGAATGCGCAACCAATTATACATTCCTCTGTGAATTTCTTTGTTTTTTGATTGGCTCTTGATTTTAGATTATACTACGATGTAAAAGATTTTATTAAGGTTAGGTTTAGCTTTGAGTATTGATTTGACGTTCAATGCACAAAAAAATATTAGATATTTAATATTGTACCGACTATAAACTCAAGTTATAACTATCAAGTTATTGTTGTTGGATTTAATAGTTCATTCAACCAAACATAAATGTTTTATCATAGTGCTCAATACATTCATTCCTTTATTTATACAACAGACTAACATATTCACTACTGATGTGTGTTATTTGATACATAGTGGTGATACATATAGGTATGCTTTTATTAGTGTAACTGTTATAGAGTGAAATACATTTTTAAAATCAAAGTCACACATACCTAACCAACACAAGATTAAACTAATGAGGAATGAACACACTTCCATTAAAATGTCTTCTTTTTATTGTTGGAAGTTAAAATTCTGTATTAAATTACTCTTTATTTTTATTCATTTTGTTAAAATGATAAACTGTATATTCACTCCTACGCAATAGGTAGTGTAAGTCACAGTTAACTCTCTGTTGGGCATTTACAACCAATGAACAAAATAATACTACTACTACTTACTACTGACCTAGGTAAGTAAGTCGTGTACTGTATAGGCAATTTATCATTTAACATGTGGTACTCTTAGAAATGTTTATATTATTTCAAAAGTTAATACAATAGATTGTATTGATGTTAGGTTAGACAGAGCTTAGATTTAGGTATAGCATAAACCCTAAATTATCATATAATTTCACTGTAACATTTAGTGTTATACAGTGCAATACATTTTTACAATGTTTCATAGTTATTGTTGTTTGAAGGATTATAAATATGTACCTATAAAACCAAATAAACATTCTTCTGTGCATTTTTAATACAACATTTATCTTAACCTATAGTTTTGTACTGATTTGTTATTTAGGTAGACTTTTTTCTCTTGGAAATCTCAGGTGAACTATGAATGAGAGTTATGACTCAGTGGACTAAATGTACTTTTAACATAGGCGTTATAAAAACAACAACATTTCACTGTTCACCTGTTTCACCTTTCATTTGATTGATAGCTATGGCTTATTATACATATAGTTCATTCAACCAAAGTTTTAATTTAAAGTTTAAATTTATTTATTCAACTATAATAAAAGTCACTATACATATTTTACTATCTCAATATACCTGCTTACTACAATGACAATTTTAGATTATACTACAGCAGGTAGGTACTAAAAAGATTGTATTAAGTTTTGTATAGGTGTAGTTAACTTGATCACATTGAACACATTCCTATTTATTTTTACCTACTTATTTACAAAAACACTGATAAACACTATATTAATTCCTGGTTAAACAATAATAATTTTATGCAATGAAAATAAAATACTCTAAACTCAACCAAACTTTTAGGTGTTCGGGGACATCCAGATGGATGTGGTGGAGGCCTTGGAAGTGGCAGAAGTCCAGATAGATGTGGTGGAGGCCTTGGAAGTGGCAGAAGTCCAGATGGATGTGGTGGAGGCCTTGGAAGTGGCAGAACTCCAGATGGATGGGGTTGAGGACATGGAAGTGGTTGAGGATGTGGAGTACGTGGAAGTGGTAGAGAACGTGGAAGAGGTAGAGGACGTGGAGTACGTGGAAGTGGCAGAGGACGTGGAATTGGTGGAGTACGTGGAAGTGGTCGACGACGGGTTGGAGGAAGTGGTGGAGGACGACTTCCCGGAAGAGGAGATAGAGTACGTGTTAGTGGTCGAACTACCCATAGGGCCCGCGCCAATAATTAACCGGCAGGCGGGCGTGACACACCCGCTACCAGAGCGGCACTACGTGGGCGCGTTAGACAGAATCTGCATACATTGTTACGCCCGCCACTTCGAAGGCGAGGTTGTGGGCCGAGGTGCCAATAGACACTTCAACACGTGTTGTAACAACGGCCAAATGGTCGCTGCAGGACAACACGTGTTGTTACCAGTACCATATTTAATACAGAGTTTGTTTATAGATGATTCGCAGGATGGTCGAAGATTCCGAGCTGAAGTTCGCCGGTTCAACAACCTACTGGCATTCGCTGCGTTTGCCTCCGACGCACACGACAGGCGTTTGCCAGGGCGGGGACCGCCTGTGTTTATTGTCCACGGTCAGACATATCGGACGACCAATCATGAGGTGGCCGTTGCCCCGGAAAATGCGTACAACTGTCAGTTGTATTTCTTGGAGTCCGTAGAGGCCAACCACCGCCGCCTCGATATTGCACGACGGGCAAATCGTGAACTGTGCGAAATCGTGATGGGTTTATTGGACGGTTTGCTGCGGGGCATCAATCCGTACGCAATGGCTTTTATGTAAGAAAACTCAAACTATTGTATTTATGAACACTAGGGATGTGAATTTAGCCTTACAGTAAATACATTTTACACATACCTTTCTTACAGTACATAAAAAAAAAAAAAAACATTTACCAATATAATAGACTTAATAATGATTTAAAATAATGTATACATAGCAAATAGTTTTCTTAACTCCTCCTTATTAGTTATTTGAAATACCTAAGGTACTAATGATATAACATTAAATATGACACAGGGCTTGGATGTTTATGACTTAACATATTTATATGACTTTGAAGTAAAACTATCTTGGGGTACATTTAATAATACATTTTATACACATTGAATGTGATTCTCTACGCTTATTACACCTACACACAGGCACATAAATATTTCTTCCGTGCGCGGCCAAAAGGGGTTAAGTCAAAAGGGCTGACAGATATATGTATTAAAATTATATAATAAACATTGTAATTGATAAATCAAACTGATAAAAATTAAAGTAATATTTTACAATAAAATTAAACGCCAAATTGGATATGATAAATGATAAGTGTTATAACTTAAAGAGGAAAAAATATTGACTTAATCCGATTTTACCAAAAAATAATTCATATTTATTAGAGATAAAACACATAACAATCTCAAAATGTGTATTTTTGACTTAAGCCCTTTTGACCGTGCATGGAAGATTTATAATATATAATATTTAGTATAGAATATACTCTCACCGCTACTGATATAGAGTTAAATGGATTGAATGATCGGATGTTTTTATTACACATAATATACAATTATTTCTAACAATATCACTGATACACTAATACACCAATTTATTACTATTGATTAATACATTTTAGGTAATATGATTTATTCTCAGCTCTTTGAAAATTCACAATTATTTGTACACATCATGCGGAGTGTGTTTAACATAAATATATAAATATATTCGTTTCAGGAACATGCGTCAGGTGTGGCTGGCAGAAAGAGCCCTGGCCGATCCCGCAGCCGCGCCACCTAGACCAGTCAGGATGAATTTCGTTGAAGATGCGGCCCGGGATAGGGGCCGAAACAACCTGCCTACCGCAAATGAAGTTGCGGCCGTGTTCGTAGGTGAAGGTGGTCATCCTCCCAGACACATCGATCTGGTCATCTTCGACACCAATCCAATCGACATGCAATACAGGTCGCAAAGGATGCCTGCGGGTTAGTACACCTCACAGACACACACATAATTATAGTATTATAACAGATGTCTAACTGCTACCAACAAAGAGTCAAATTACACCCCACCTTTACTACATTTTGGACATTCTTTTGAAATTTAATTACTTAATAACTAATACGTTAGGTCAACACCGACTTCAACCCTTTCACTTGTGCAGTAATACTTATTACATTAACAGTTTGAGTCTGTTGTGTGATAAAACAAAAGTCATCACATTATTATTCATTTAGTACATAACTCTCATCAGTTTTATAGTAACATTACTTCAATGCTTAATTCGCTGTTCTCTTATTTCATAATTTGTGTATACTTCATAACTAACATCACTTAGAGTTATTAACACTTGGTATAGAAATTAGCCCACCTTAGAGTTCATGTTTTAGATTGTTTTATAAATTACCTTTCCTTTGCGGTTTTACAAAACATTATGTACTTGCTATACACGCAAGTACACGACCCAATCGTAACAATAAATAAATAACTGGTAAATATCCTATCACGCATACATTCTGGACATTCTTTTGAAATTTAATTAGTTATTCACTGATTAATTAGGTCAAAACCGTCATACATAATAATACTTATTAAATTAACAGTGTAAATTCGTTGTGTTGTTGTGAAACAAGCCATTACATTATTATAAATTTAAAACAACGTGGATCAACATAATACCTATCACATATTGTTATTGTCTCATGGATTGTCCTCCTAAATATATTTCCCCAATTTGTGTGGTTCTACAAAACGTTATGTAGGTACTTGCTATTACAATAAATAACAAATAGATATAAATAACTCCTAAATAGAGTTAAAGAATCACAGTTTCGTATAGATTTATAGTTTCGATTTCACAGTATATAATAATATACTTAATAACTAATAGCACTTACAATATTACAGCCGATCTTAGAGTTAATATTTTCTGTACATTATTTCATAAATTTCTTTAGCGGTTCTCCAAATTGTGTACACGCAATACAAACGTATCTCCATAAACCAACTCTCAGCTACTAACAGACCTTTGGCTCAGCAATTAATTTAAAATTCATTATATTTCTCAAGGTTCGTCTCACTCGGATCCCATGTTGTATCCGCTGTTCTTCCCGTACGGCGAGGCCGGTTGGCATAACGAGATGTTGCAAGAGGGCCCTCGACGAAATAACGTCCGCAGTCGAAACTCTATAAGAGAGTTTGCGTGCTACCGCGTGGCCATTCGATACGAGGGAAATAACGACACGAGGCACCAACGGTTCAGTTCGATACATCAGGGCCGGTCCTTGTTTCACCAGTTCCTGTGCGACCACTACGTTCAGATGGAAACCAACAATCTGAACTACATACGTGAGCATCAGGCAGAAATCTTTGCCGAAGCGTATCAAGGGTTGGTGGACCATGTGAACGAACGTCTCATCATCGATCCTATGGCGGTCGGCCGTAGGGTCATTTTACCGTCGACGTTCGTGGGCAGCGACCGATACAACAAGATGTGTTATCAAGACGCCATGGCCATGGTCCGCAGCAAAGGGAAGCCCGACCTGTTCATAACGTTTACGTGCAATCCAAGGTGGCCCGAGATCACGGAAAACCTGGCGGCTCACAGCCTCCCGAATGACAGGCCCGAACTGACGGCCAGGGTGTTCAACATGAAACTAAAGGAGCTACTAGGTGACCTAACTGTTAATCGTGTGTTTGGTAATGTCGCCGCTTACGTATATACTATTGAGTTTCAGAAACGCGGTCTGCCCCATGCGCACATACTGGTAATCCTGGAGGAGGATCATAAGTTCCGCACGGCGGCAGACGTCGACGACGTGGTTTGCGCCTTCTTGCCGGACCCGGAGACAGACAGGCGCTTACACGACTGCGTGCGGTCCCACATGATACACGGACCGTGTGGAACAGTCAACCCGAGGTGTCCGTGCATGGTGAACGGCAAATGTTCGAAAGATTTCCCGAAGGCGTACGCAGAGGAGACTGTGTACGTTGCGGAAGGCGGTTATCCGAGGTACCGCCGACCGGACGACGGCCGGACGGTACTTGTGGGAAGACGTGATGCGGTCGGTAACGGGTGTGTAGTGCCTTACAACCCTTACCTTCTGGCCAAGTACGACGCTCACATCAACGTCGAGATATGCACGTCCATAAAAAGTGTCATGTATATCTATAAGTATATATACAAGGGACACGACCGTGTGACGTTGGAGATTGAGCAGAACGCAGATGAAACTACAAGGTGAGTCTTAACCTTACACTACACTTAGCGATATAAACATAAGATAATATAATAGTATACATGTGTGTGGTATAGTGATAACTGATAATCATGGTGGATTGTATACGTTTATTTTGTGTGTTCAGCGTGTATGAATTATTTACTACTTTTTAGGGCAGTTGTATACATTCACCAATACCTCATATAATATATTATATAATATCATGTGGCTTGGTGCAAGAAGGGCCAATGTCATGTTTTGACAGTGTTCAGGAATTCAATCTTAAATTTTATTTCGGAACTCTAAACATTATATTTGTTTTTATTTCATTGTATGACTCTCATTTTGTTTTCAAATATAAATAATAAAATTACATTGTTTTTGACATTGGCCAAAAACTTAAATTTAAAATAAACACTTGTGAAAACATTTCTACATTTTAATAATAATATTCCATTGAGCATAATGTTGGTAATTTTCTACATTTATAAACTTTATCTAATTTGGTCCTACAGCGTTAGAGACATTGGCCCTTTTTTTTTGTAACACAACTAACATAAGCAAATTTTAACGACATTGACCCATCTTGCACCAAGCCACGGAATTATTTTATGTGTTGGTCATTATTTTTATTACATTTAATGCGTTATTTCGTTCAAGCTGTGTATAATAAACACAATAAACATTCTATTGCATACAGTACTATAAATAAAAATATATAATTTATACATGTGTATGGTATAACGATTGTTTTGGTGGATTTTATACATTTATTTAGTGTGTTCGGTGTGTATGAATTATTTACTACTTCATAGGGCAGTTGTATACATTCACCATTACCTTTAAGTTCTATACTTCAATATATATTATATTTATGTGTTGTTTAGGTATTATTATATTATGTACTTCTACAGAGAGTTCTATAGGTGGTCTACATTAGTACACAGTGGTACCTACATGCTATTGATAGATTTTAAATTGAAAATTATTACAATATTTTATGCATGTGTCATTCTTAGCAGTGTGTC
This sequence comes from Macrosiphum euphorbiae, assembly GCA_949089665.1. Taxonomy (NCBI): domain Eukaryota; kingdom Metazoa; phylum Arthropoda; class Insecta; order Hemiptera; family Aphididae; genus Macrosiphum; species Macrosiphum euphorbiae. The sequence goes on from CARXXK010001445.1 coordinate 13,157, forward strand.
CAGTGTTTTTTAGGTTTTTAGGGTAGTGGTAAGCCTTTTATTTTTTTTTTACTTTTGTATACTAGCTATATTATATACTTTACGTTTAATGTGTTGTTTAGGTATTATTATTATTATTTTTTTATTATATTCATTATTATTTTTTCATCTAATTCATTCAAGCGGAATAACACACGTTTGTTTATGGATTGTTATTTTCATTGACATAAATTAATATTTCCTATACCTTTGCCATTCTTATATAATATTATTCGGTGATTTATACGCAGTCACACAGATAATGTATTCTAGCTGATACAAGTTTTTTAGTTTCACTTTACATTTGATGCGTTATTTTCACAGTGCAAAATATAAATTGAATTAAATACCTCAATTATATGATAATAATTCCAACTCTGTGCATCATTTCAATTGTAACTTATATTAATTAATATTAATATTTAGTTACTCAAGACGTTTGTGTCTTACGCGTGCGCTACTACAACATTTATTTATCAAAACATATCATAATATAATATCGGTCACATTTATTGTATGCCAAACTTTACAAAATTTACAATTTAACGGTGTTAGGGATTCTTCATAATGTCCATTATATTTTTCAATGTTAAAGTAAAGAGCTGTAAGTGTTCATGCAATATTCAAAAATTAGTTCTTAGTATGGTTAAACGTTTCAAATCGCTTCACTTCAAAATAAATTAAAATTATTAAACATTGTAATATATTATTATATTGCAATGCAATGCTATGCGTCTACAGAATAAAAAATAAATAAATTATCATAATAATACAATACCAAACGGTATCATCTTATATTGAGCCAGCCAATATAGGTATTGTTAATCTTTTCAATATTTCTTTTTAGGTACGTCAACTCGAGGTACGTCAGCCCGCCAGAAGCCGTCTGGCGATTGTTTTCGTACAAACTGCACGACAAAAGTCACACGGTCTTCAGGCTTCCCGTTCACCTGGAGGGTCGTCACAACGTGTATTTTCCGCCGGGCCAAGAAGAATTACGGCTACAGAACGAAGCTGTTGGTCGCACGAAACTCACGCAGTTCTTCGCGCTCAACGCGACCAATGTGGTGGCTCGACAATACTTGTACCAAGACATACCGATGCATTACACCTGGCAGCAAAATGTCAAACAATGGCGTCCGCGGGTGAATCGGATGACAAACGTTACATTGGCTCGGATGTACGTGGTGAACCCAATGGACCGGGACCGTTTCCACTTGAGATTGCTACTTCTGAACCGAAGAGGCCCGCAGTCCTTTCAAGACATAAGGACGGTGGACGGGGTCGTTCACGGAACATACACGGCGGCTGCGATTGCACTCGGACTATTGGAAGACGACCTAGCGTGGCGGAATTGTTTGGATGAATCCGCGTTGGTGGACACGCCGCGGCAACTGCGGTATCTGTTCGTCACTATACTGGTGTTCTGCCTGCCTGCAGACCCGCTGGCGTTGTACGAGAGGAACGAAGCGAACCTGATGGAGGACTTCAACCGGCGTCTCCAAGACGTCGACCGCGCGAGGGCCGCGTGTCTGGCAGCCATCGAGGATCTACTTCGTGGTCACGGAAAGTCACCCGCGGTCGACTACGGTTTGCCCCTCGCCGACCCTCTACTACTGGAACCGCTGCAGGACGACAACGCGCTGTTCCGAGAAATAGACGCGGCGCACAGTGGTCCAAAATGAAAGTTTGGCGCGTCAAAATTATTAAAAAAAAATTTGTCTTATAAATCTTTTTCTAATGATGAACTGGCTGTCTTCAAAATACTGATCACAAAAATAACTTTTTGTATTACCCATACCAAAATAACTGCAGATAAGAAATGCATTATCGCGAATAAACATGTGAACGTTGTTCATTTATCGAGTAAACGCCGAAAAGAAAGTACCTATTATATTTTTCATAAATTGTTGTGTAATTTTTTTTGTTATATTTTGAAAAATTAAAATGGACATGGAAATTGAAGGTAAGTTGTTCAAATTTGAAAATTGCTACTGTTTTTTTTATTTAATTGTATTGCAGTATTAAAATTATTGAATAATTGATGATTTCGTGAATTTAAAGAGCTCTGAATTGAAATTGCCCAATTTTGCTTTTTAATAAACTATTGTAGATTATAGAATAAGTTCTCAGCTTTCTAATCATGTATAATTTATATGCCTTTAGCTGCCTTTGCAATTCTAGAAATGTTATTACCATAGAAAATATATTATTACTTTATCAGATAGGTACCTTGAAAATTAAAATATTAAGTATTACATTAAAATTGTATGTTCAACAAGTTAATATAAACGTGTGTGTATGTGTGTTTAAGAATAAAAATAGCTTTAATTATATAAATAATACATTTCTTACTTAAATTCTACAAATTTAATATAATATATTATTTCAGACAATGTTTGTGAAAAAAAATTGACGTTTAAGACACTGTTTTTGCAATTAAGAAATAATGGACCTTTGTCACCTCAAAACATTGATTCTAGAAATTATTTATTGGATTTTATCATACAAAATTACGGTTCTAAAAATTGGGATACAAGTTATATAAAAAATATAGAAACAGAAATCTTGAATTTTTCGCGTTCTCTAACAAAAAAATGGTCAGGTTGTAATCGAACTTTGAACATATTTATGAATAAATATAAAGAATGGTTAGAAACAGAATTTAAATTCCCTGATATAAAAAATGATCAATCTTTAAAAACTGTAGGAAGGCCATCAAAAGAGTTTTCTGACTTAAAAAATAGAACGAAGAGTAAAAGAGTTAAAGCCATCGTTGATGGCCTAACTACTCCAGAATTAATTTTTGCAACTCAAACAAAATTATATAAAGCTGGAAAACGAGATTGTGCAGAATTATTAAAAGAGGCAACTATAACTCCAACCAGAGCTTCTAAAATAAAAACAAATATTAAAAACCATAATAAACCAATACCATATTCTGACGATGAAGCGCTTTGTTGTTTAATTGATAAACGACTTACGAAAAATCAATATATTGGATTGCGATTGGAAGCAAAACAGCGTAATGCTAATATATATCCATCATATAATAGTATTCTTCAAGCCAAACAAAGATGCTATCCAGATAAATGTTTTGTATCAGAAAGTGCTTCTAATATACCTTTGCAAAATTTACTTGATCATACTGTTCAACGAATATTGCAAATACCTACTATTCAAATTATTTCACAATCTTATAATTTTGAAATGATTTATAAGTGGGGTTGTGATGGCAGTGGGGGCCATTCAAGGTATAAGCAAATTTTTAAAACGAAACCTGATAAAACAGATGCAGATATAGTTATGGCATCTTTAGTTCCGCTTCAATTAAGATGTAAAAGAAATGAAAGCTACTTTACTATCTGGGAAAATCCTCGATATTCCTCAACAAGATTCTGTAGACCAATTATGTTTGAGTATATAAAAGAGACTAAAGAAAGTACGAGACGATTAGTTGATCATATTGAAAATCAAATAAAAACATTAATTCCTACCACAATTACTATCAATAATTCAGCCGAAATACAAATAGAACATACTCTAATATTTTCAATGATCGATGGCAAGGTAATATTTTTATACGAATACATAAATATAATTATTGATAATTTATAAAAAAAAATGTATTTATTGTTCAAAGTGTTATTTTTTTAGATTTGCAACTCAATAACCGAAACCTCTAGTCAGAAATGTTATATATGTAAATGTAGTCCAAAAGAAATGAACAAAATCGATAGTTTAATAAATTATAAAGCTGATTGTGAAACATACAGATTTGGTCTATCGGTGCTTCATGCTCATATTCGATTGTTTGAATGTTTATTACATATATCATATCGTTTAGATATTAAAACGTGGCAGGTAAATATTATTCTATACATAAGCATTATATACAAATGTATAAATTAATTAATACAGATTGTAATTAAGGTAAGATCGTTGGAACACAAAGAAATATTTCAAAAACGAAAAAAGTATATACAAGATCAATTTCGTTTACAATTGGGTTTATTAGTCGATGTTGTGTTACAAGGTAAGTGTTTAATAATTCATAGTTCTTGCTAAATTTTTAAATATATATATATATTTTTTTCTTTTAGGAGCTGGAACAACTAACGATGGAAACACAGCCCGTAAATTTTTTAAAAATGCTGAAACTAGTGCTATTATCACAGGATTAGACGTCCGATTAATTCAACGTTTCGCTAATATATTATATGCTATATCAAGTCATCATGAAATTAATTCAAAAACATTTAAATCGTACACTTTGGAAACAGCTAAACTTTATGTTAGCCTTTATCCTTGGTATTACATGCCCAGTAGTGTCCATAAAATACTAATACATGGTGCAGATATTGTACAGTATGCATTATTGCCAATGGGTAAGTTTTACTGTTTAACTAAAAAAAAAAAAGATAATTTAATTTAAATAGAATTATAAAAATGTACAGGGCAACTTTCTGAAGAAGCAGCTGAAGCTAAAAATAAGGATTTGCGTAAATACAGAGAGCATCACTCTAGAAAATGTTCGAGGTTAAATACAAACGAAGACATCCTCCATATGTTACTCGTGTCTTCTGATCCATATTTGTCGACAATGAGAAAATTACCGACAAAAACTATAACCCAATTGTCGGATGAAGTAAAATCATTACTTATTTTAAAATTATGTAATTCTGATGATATGGATCATGATGATTTGGAGGTTCATGAAGAATTTAGTGAAACTGAGGGTGAAACTGAGGGTGAAACTGAGGGTGAAACAGATGAAGATTTATAAATTAAAAATAATTTGTATACCTACTAAGATTAAAATAAATATACTTTTTTTTTACATTTACATATCAGTTGATTTTTGGGTCACCCTGTATATATAAATACTATATATGCATAGTATATTAAATTGATAGATATATATTATTATACACACTTATTTGAAAAAGTTTAAACTTGTATATATAAGCATTATCCATTACCTATTAATTTTGACGCGCCAAACTTTCATTTTGGACCACTGTGCGGCGGCACGGTGGGCCCAACAAGTGGAAAACTTGAACGCCGAACAGCGAACGGTGTACGACCGCGTGATGGCGGCCGTCGAAGACCCAGTCGAGGTGACGCGAACTTTCTTCGTCGACGGACCCGGAGGTACGGGAAAAACTACGCTGTACGGATGCCTGATATGGTCGCTTCGGCAGCTTCGGCGGGAGGTGTTGTGCGTCGCGTACACCGGGATCGCCGCGTCGCTCATGGACGGCGGCATGACGGTGCACTCGACGTTCGGACTGCCGTTCGGCACGCTCACCGAAGACTCGACGTCCACCATCACCATGCAGTCCGCGCGAGCGCAGAGGATACGCAACGCGGCTCTCATCGTCTGGGACGAAGCCCCCATGTCGCCGGGACTGCAACTGACGCTGGTGGACCGCCTGCTCAAGGACGTTATGGTTTCGAACTTACCGTTCGGCGGTAAAACCATGCTGTTCGCCGGCGACTTCAGGCAGATATTGCCCGTGATCCGGAGAGGGACGAGAGCCGAGATCGTCATGTCGTCGATCAAGAACAACCATCTCTGGAACGTCATGGAGCGCTTCGATCTGGTCCAGAACATGCGCGCGGGCAACGACGCGGACTTTGCGTCTTGGTTGCTTCAGCTCGGCAACGGCCAACTGCCCGCGGTCGACGGCGTTCCGGACACGGTGGAAATCCCGCAGGAAATGGTATGCGACGTCGCCGATTTAATCGATTTCGTGTATCCGCAGCAAATGTCGTTGGCCAACGTCGAAGAATTTGCTCGGAGAGTCGTCGTGTGTCCCACCAACGAAGAGTGCAGAGGTGTCAACGCGGACGTGCTGGAGCGCTTCGACGGCAATTCGGAGACCTACCAGGCCGTCGACACGGCGGAGGTGGACGCGGCCGACGAAGTTGCCAATTTCCCCACAGAGTTCCTCAACACTTTGGTACCGGACGGCCTGCCGCCGTTCCGGCTCGAGTTGAAGGTGGGGTGCATCGTCATGTTGCTCAGAAATCTCGATCCTAGGAGACGACTGTGCAACGGTACGAGGTTGGTGGTCACCGAACTGCGGCGACACAATTTCAAGGCGAGGATTTTGGGCGGTGACCCACGGGACGACGACATCGTCCTGCCCAAGATACCGCTCAGGTCCAGCGGTGAGGACGACCTGCCCATCCCACTGAAGCGCATTCAATTCCCGGTGAGGTTGTCGTTTGCCATGACCATCAACAAGTCGCAGGGTCAGACGTTCGACAGGGTAGGTTTGCTTCTGACGACGCCCCCGTTCACTCACGGGCAGCTGTACGTGGCGTTTTCGAGGGTGAGAAACGCACAGTCCGTGAAAGTCGGCATGTACGCCGATGACAGCGGGCGATTCGTCACCAAGAACATCGTGTACAGGGAAGTTCTGTAATGCAATAAGTGGTAAGTATATTCTAGGTGACGTCCGACGATCGAGTCTAGATGATGGTGATAGTCTGGTTGACTTTAAACCTGACATGTGTAACATATTTTTCAAACACAATACGTTACACCGCTGTTATACTGGTCTGTGTACTACATGCGCCCGATGATAGTCTGGTTGACTTTAAACCTAACATGTGTAACGTATTTTTCAAACACAATACGTTACACCGCTGTTATACTGGTCTGTGTACTACATGCGCCCGATGATAGTCTGGTTGACTTTAAACCCAACATGTGTAACAGTTTTTTTTAAACCTAATACGTTTTTCAAACTTAATAAGTTATACCGCTGTTGATAGTCTGGTTGACTTTAAACCAACATGTGTAACAGTTTTTTTTAAACCTAATACGTTTTTCAAACTTAATACGTTACACCGCTGTTCTACGTGGTCTGTGTGGAGGTGACTTCGTGATGACCTTGCCTTCGGGCTAAACGGAGAGAAAGTTTGACAACCTCCTCGTGGTTCTCTCTGGATGCGGATTCACTATAATGTGAAGCCGTAACTAATGTCAAACAATGTATGTAATGTCTGTGTTATTTGTATAGATAGTACAGATAGTGCAGACAATTTATTTAATTTGAATGTTGTATTTTATTTGTAATGGAACATTAATTTAAGATTCTAATGTACCTAAATTATATGATGTAAATAACATTAATAAGTCAATTTCACTATGTTTGTTGTAAATTAATGGAAAATGTATTAATTACATTAATTGTTTTATTCACTAAAAGAGTATTAGATTGTACACTGTAAATTGTATTACTATTATATTACTACTGTTTGTATATAAATATATAATATATTGTATTTTTACAATATTTAGATAATTGACATTTTACTAAGAGTTGTATTTCTTTCTTCTTGGTTTTAACATTAATAAGCAATTTTACTATGTTCATAATATGTATATTCTTTTTGTATACTAAATCACTGTGAACCGCTGTTAATTAATGAAGACTGTATTAATGGTTGAAAACTTACTTTATTTTATTTGTATTGTGTTTATTAATATGTAAATTTCACTGTACCTACTCACGATATTCCTAATATTTTGTACACTTTGTATCGCTGAACTACTTGATTAATTTATATTGTATTAATGGTTGAGAGATCGTTTAGATTACTAAATATATAAATCTTCACATATAATTATTATTGTATATTATAATAATCGACATATTTGTATTAATTGTTTTACTCACTATTCCCTAATAGAGTATAAGTTTTTTGTTAAACACCATTTTCTTCTTCGTTTTATCTAATTGTTTTATTCTAATTATATTATAAATGTAATTATTACAATATTTATATAATTGACATTGTAGTAATTGTTTTGTTCAGTAAAAGTAATGTTTTTTTGTTAAACACCATTTAATAGTTGTATTTTAGATTATTACTACTGATGTGTATATATATAAATTGTAATTCATTAAATTTAATTATATTTACATTGACAATATTTGTTTTGTGTCTTTGTGCCACTGAAGAGTGCCATTGGTTCTTAATTAAGTGAATATCATAAGAATAAATAATTTGTAAAAACATACAATTGATTTTAACGACATAATCATGGTGCATTTGTTCAATGACGATTTATTAAAATTCACACACATTTCTTGGGTCAGGGAATGGATCCCCTCAAAAAGAGTAAATTACTCAACGTTTAAATTAAATACTTTGTTTTGACAACAAATGCTGTAAGCACAACATTTAACCGTAATAGTAGGAATAACTAATAACGATTTAAAAAGCCATTCATACAGTGCATATCTTAATAACAATGCGTAGATAGGTACTAGGTGTATAAATGATAAGATACTGCATATTATTATGTTATTTAAATTTTTATGGCAGTGTTCGAACGGCTGTTGTAGATATTTTTTGTATAAACACCATTTAATAGCTGTGTTCCTTTCTTTTTCGTTTTATATCTAATCTAATCTAATAGGTAATACATTGTAATGTATAATACAACATTTTGTTAGTTGCGAATTGCTGTTGATTAATTTTTTTCTTATTATTATTACTGTTTCACATAATATTATGACACTATTTTATTATCTAACAATTATAATATTATGTAGTGTGTTACTACATACTACGTCACCGTGAATGGATATAATTTCTTTTGTCACTTTGTGGTCATTGCTGTGAATAATAGTAACTCTCAGATGAGACAGAAACACATATATTATTTACTTTTTTATGTCAAAATTTTGCAAGTACCATTCAATATTATAGTAGACTGCTAATTTATTTATTTTAGTGGAGTAATGCCACTGTACAAATTGCTGTTAACTATTTTTAATACTTATTATAATATCATAGGTATTCTTATGTAAAAAAGTTAAAACAATATTTAATAGTTGTGTAATTTATTTTATATTATAAGTCAATATTTTTACAATAATTGATGTTGTATTTGTTTTACTCATTGTAGACTATTAATTCTAAAATCTTTTAATGACGTCGTATTTATTTATTTGTTACATACTTTAGACATAATTCTATGCAACACCTACCTAGGTCATTAATTTCACTGAGATCCTTAGAACCCTTATAACTATTATCTTATTTGATCCACACACCACACATATAATTTATTGTGTTACAATAGTATGAACAATATGTATTGGTAACTTATAGAAATTTAAAAAATCTTTCATACTGTACGCTCAGTACACACATAGTAATTTCAAAATATACAGTTGGAAAGGAAAAGGAAAAGAAAATATAATTGTAAATGAAATAGTCATGTTTTTTATCCCATTATTTTATTGATCATCTGAAAAAAAACATAACGAATAAACGTAGAAAATTGTTTGTTGAGAAAAAAATGTTCCTGTTAAAAACTTACATCGATTTTGTGATTCTGCTCTCGGCACCTGAAAATAATATGTTTGATTAGAATTATTAATTTCAAAAACTAAAGTATTTATATTTATATTGCATCCTTACATCGCACTGCCCCGGCGGTGTAGGAGGCATCACTGATTTCCTGAAAATGATGTGTTTAATTAGAATTATCAATATCAAACACTTAAATATTATATAAATATATCCTTACGACATTTGGCGGCGGCGTCTCGCAGGCGGTGACGTACAGCTGCTCTTGAAAATAATTTGTTTAATTAGATTTATCAATTTATTTTTTTAAATTTTTTACTAATATATCTTTAAAGTGCATACCAGGGGCGGAGTGGCCGGTCTGGAAATGGGAATTTTCCAGATGGCTTGGTGGCCTGGCCATTTTGTTAGATTTTTTTTTAATTTAATTTAATTTACAAAATATTAGTTAATGCTATATGCGTCAAAAATTTGTTTCTATTAAATTATTGTATTACAAATACTATTAATGCAATAATAGTACATTGGGATAGCCTCGTACAATTGTATACTCTTATGATAAGGCTTTGGATATAAAATTACAAAATATTTGGTACATAAATATAGACATAAAATAAAATCAAAGCAATATAATATTGATATAGGTCGGTTATTTTTATAATAAAACACCCATTTTAAACATTGAAGTATTTTAAAAAACAGGCTGAGAAATTCAATGACCAATGATTATCTTGAGTCTTTTATGCTAATGGCCATTGAAAATAAAATTCTCATGGAAATAGATAACAATATTATTATAAATTAAAATGCTGCAGTTGGTGAGAAATCTAAGCTATTATCTAAATTATTACTATGAATGTATAAATCTTTTTTATTATAATATATTGTTTACAATGTATGTATTTATCTATTACTTATTACCTTATATCTACTAAACCTAAACAATTAAAACACAATGTTTAATATAATTATTAATATTTCGTTGATTTCAACTATTAAACCATACCTACTAATTTTATTTTTCAGACTTTCAGGTATAAGTACTTAGTGGTATATTAATGTAATGTGTTAGAAGACAGAAGTTAAAAGAAATAGCAAGATAGTGATTGAAATACTTTTAAAATACTATAAGTAGTTTTGAAATACCTAGGTAAATAGAAAAACCAAATTCGAGCTTAGAGAGAAAAAAAATTTTGGTGGATAAATTTTAAACTCCCGGCCTGGATTTGGTTCCCACTCCGCCCCTGGAGCATACTAATATATTATACTTACATCTTTGGACGGTGGTGTCGTGGCCGCTCGGCTTCGCGACCGTTGCCGACGGACCTCCTGAAAATTATTCGTTTAGTTAGATTTATCAATTTTGAAAACTTGAATATTTTTTTAAATTTTTTACTTATATATACTTACATCGTTGGAAGGTCGAGCCGCGGCCGCTCGGCTCTGCGACCGTTGCCGACGAACCTCCTGAAAATTATTCGTTTAGTTAGATTTATATAGAAATGTAATTAGATTTATTTTTAAATATAAATATATATCCTTACGTTTGACGATGGTCGTGATGTTGGGAGCGGGATCTGGAGAGGGGCCTAGCACGGAAAGCCCTGCCACCTCCCCTACCACTGCCACCTCCCCGACGCCTTACGCCATCACGACCACTGACGACGTCGACACCACCTCCTCGCCGCCTGCCACCACTACGACCACTGCCGTCGCCGCCGCCACCACCTAACCACCGGTCACCACCGCGGCCACCACCTACACCTCTGGACTTGGCTACAATATAATTTACAATTTATATACATAATATTAAGACTGTTATTGAGGAATATGTAAAGGAAACACTCACCGCAATCCCGGGAGAGGTGGCCTCTTTCCCCACAGTTGTAACATTCTAAAACGGGGAGATATAATATTTTAATCGTTTCTAATTTCAATTATTAACCAAATGTATGCTTACGTCGGGCGCGGTCCTCCTCTCTCCCGATAAAAACGGTGTATGTACCGGAAAAATTGAAAGTACTCATTCTAAAGTTAATAAATAAATACAAATAAAGAATGTTGAAAAAAACAATTGATCTGCATTATTAGGTTGGTGATATTATAAAATATTAAATTCGTTTAACTAAGATACGGTTCTCTTCGCAAATGTATATGGTATAAGTGGTATAACTTTGATTAATGCGATCGGAGGTGAACGTGTTAAAAACAAAAAAAATAGAAACAATATTTAATTTGTTTCACAGAAACCATGTGTTGCAGACAAAACTAAGGCTCGATTTTCGTCGCAAATTTATATATTATTATAATAAGATATTACTGATTCATAAATACGATCCGCGTTGGACGTGTTAAAAATACAATCCAGTGTATCTTATTATACTCATTCTAAAGAAATAAAGAAAGTGTATACTAAAACTTTTATATTATTATAATAATTTATTAATTGATATATACGATCCGCGTTGAACGTGTTAAAAAACACAAGTCACTCGTGTACTCGTGTACCTACGCTTGGCAATTGCCGCTAATGTTTTATACGTGGTTACTCTGAAGTTGACAAATAAAAAGCAATAAAGAAATTGTATAGTAAAACGTAGCTATAAGTGATCTGTCGGTATTATATTATATGTTGACTAGCTCTAACTAGGATAAAATATTAAATTCGTTAATCGGAAAGCATGTGTTACATTATATTAATTGATAAATTACCTACGATCTGCGGTGTAAACGTTTTAAAAAGCCACCAATTAAATTAATAATACAATATTTATAACAGTAATATTACATTGTATACTCACGTGTTTCCTTTCCGGGTACTTTGAATGAAATGATTTTAAAGTCGGACGTCGGCGGCACTCGGCGCAGTCCTTTGTCTTAGAACGGCGACAATAACAAGAGTCAAGGCAGGTAACCCATGCGGGAAACGATATCGCACGGCCGATTAATTTATTTATTGTATTGACAAATTAATTATCTTATAGTTTTATATTATTCATTCGAACACGGCATTAAACCTTACACTTTTGGCCATCGTTCTTATTTCATTTTTGCAAATTTTTTCATATGGTCATAATAATGCCTTAGGACCATCACTCGATTTTATTGATACACACGCAAAAATGGTTTTCAAACATTCCCGCCTTCGAAAGAATACCGCCAAACCTGTAGGCCTTATCACCGACCGTTTATCGTCTATCCACTCGGCGGTATCAGCGGATAACTTCCCGCCTATTATGTGATACGAGAGATATTGGGTCTGACATCATGTCGGTGCGCGGAAACGTTTCCGTGTTTTTCGGAGGACCATTGGGAAACGAAATCCCAATCAGCTGACCGAGTTTCGCTTCCAAATCGCTCTACTACTATAAACGAAAAAAACTATTAAACGTGGCCGCCCGACTTGCTAGACACTCAACAAATCACGGGGAATATATTACAACTAGCACGGGCGCCCGAAATGTTATTATTTATATATATTTGATTTACGTCATTTGGCGTTTTCATGCCTTGACCCGGACGTTCGCACTATCTGACGAAGTCAGATTGCCTACCAGGGTTACTACGTCCAACGTCGAGAAAAGTGACTGACCCGCTAGACACCAAGACATATACCATTTATTTTGCACGTGACCCATTACTTAATTTTGCGTCAGAAGTCACACGTTGTCCGCTATCCGACGGTAGACCCTAGATCCCCTGCTAGACCCCAAAACCTATTTTCGAGTAATTACGTCGAGGAAGGGGACTCGGTAGTCGGATTGCTTACGAAATGTTTTGAATTTTCATTACTTCATTGATTTGGTGTCTGTAATGGACGCTGTCCCGGCCGCACATTGCCTACCCGGATAACGTAGATGGGTGACCTGCTAGACACCAAAAATCAGAAGGTGGCTATATGATTTGAATGGACAACCGAAATATTTTGAATTTTCATCACGTAATTTATCCTTTAATTTTGCGTTTTCGGTAACAGTAATGAACGTCGTCCGCGATTCGACGCAGTCGGATTGCATACCTGATGACGTGACCCGGCCGTCGCACATTGTCCGCTATCCGTCCAAGTCGGATAGCCTACTCCCATTATTATAGCGAATGTCATTCGAGGTGACTGACCTGCTAGACACCCTAAAAAATACGGCGGCTATATGATTTGCATGGACGTCCGAAATTTTTTAAATACTTTTCAAGTAATTTATTACTTTTTTTGCTTTTTCGGTAACAGTAATGAACGTCGTCCGCGATTCGACGCAGTCGGATTGCATACGTGATGACGTTCCCCAGCCGTCGAGTATTGTCGGATTGCCTTCCAGGGTGACTACGACCAAAGTCGAGGAAGGTGACTGACCCGCTAGACCCCAAATACTATTACTACGGCGAACGTCATTCGAGGTGACTGACCTGCTAGACACCCACAAAAATACAACGACGATTTATAATTTTTTACGGAATTTTGAATTTCCGGCGGCAGTAAAGAACGTTGTCGTCGAACGTTGTTGCTTACCGGGGGGCTACCGCGTCGAACCACGGTGGACCTAACCTTATCAGAGTTCCTTATCACACACCGACCAGCTCGAGACTGACGACCAGACCACTGACCAACAGACCACTGCATCTTCCGAAATCGAAAACACTCATGACCGACACCCCGGGGTCTGGGGG
>CARXXK010001446.1:0-27116 GCA_949089665.1 Macrosiphum euphorbiae
ATACAACGACCGAGAGAACGCGCTGTTAGGTGTTTTCGCGATCCGCAAGCACGCGACGCTTAAGCCGCGCCCACTACTCACAGTCGGCGGCTGGCCGACAATTTTGCTCATTCGGGAGCGATGTTTATTATTTTATCAACCTTCGTCTGTGGCGGATCACATAAATATAAAATGCATACACGTATATTATACCGCATTACCGCCGTAATATTTTTAATATTCGAGCGTACCTATACGCGGCTTATATTTATTGCATTATTAAATACTTACTTCGTAAAGAATGTATTCAATACAGTAAATAATATTATCTAATATATAACTGTAACCTAAACTAGTATTACCTAAATATCTAAATATTATATTTTAGTAGGTTAATTTTATTTTTAGAGGTTACAAAGAATGATATCAAACGTTCAAACAAATAAATTAGATGTTTTTATAATTACACCAGATTAGTTGTTGTCAGAAATAAAACAAATAGAAAATATTCTACCTGAAAATTTACAAATCCGTATCAAATTTATTGAAACTAATATACAAGAAATATACAAAATATTACATATAGACCTTCACCCAATGAACGATAAAATAATATTTTCAATAAAAATTCCACTATGTAGCGGCGAAATTTTTAAATTGTATTATATTATACCAATATACGTTCCAATTAATGAACACGGACAATTTATACATATCGCTGAAAATCCAACGTATTTATTAACAGATGATGTGTTGACAAAATATTTTATTTGGTCAAATATCAATAACTGTTTAATAGTTGCCGACATTTTTGTTTGCGGTTTCAATGAAATGTTACACAATAGTGATACTGATCCTACTTGTGTAACAGAAATATTAAAAAATGCTTTAACTAAACCTACGCAATCTGATACTTATATCACGGAATTTAAAAAAGAATTATGGTACCCATCGTTTTTCAAAAATAATTGGTACTTTGTGTGTGAAAAGCCTACAACAATTACAATAATTTGTAATAATCGATTCGTAAAATTACATTGAAAAGTTCTGGAAAATTATTTCTGAAAGGTGGGTGTAAAGCTCATACTACTAAAGGCTTATTAATAATAGAGCAAACAGTAGAATCGTCTTTTGCAACACTACCTTTAGATTTAAGTATTTTAAATGATTCATGTTGCAATATTAGGTACACTTAATCAACGTTATCAAAAACCCATTCATTTAGATGAAATAAAAAATTTAAAATTCGACAAAGAAGCTTTTATAAAAATTATTTCAAAGTTAAATACACAAGATGAATTACTAAATTCAATATTATTAAATAAGACGTATGATTATGTATATACAAACAAATATTTAATCATTACAATAGTTATTATAATATTATACGCGAGTATAAAATTCTGTATTAAAAAAAAAGGCGGGGAAGTGGATGTCGCTCTGCTGTACTGTAGGTTACAAGTGGGTCACTGTATAATGGATGGTATTAAACTTGAATTCAATGATATAATATCATTGTATAAGAAAAACGATTCTGAGCGGAGACGGTATGTCAGTCTAGCAGTGTTGTATAGTATTTGAGTAAAAGTAATTGAGTAAAAGTATTCAAATACTTTTTTCGGTATTGAATACTTTTTTAAATACTTTTTATTTTGAAGTATTTGAATGGTATTTTAAATACTTTTTTTACTATTTAATACTATTTTATTGAATACTTTTATTTAATTTTTTTTATTCTCTAGGAGACAGCTTATTGTCGACGATGATCGAAATGATACATCTGTAGTCGGTATCACTATTAGCTTAAGTTAACAAAATATATATGTAAAAAGCTTCTACTTAACGGCTATTATATTTTATAGTTTATAATTATTTAACTATATGAAAATAATGTTAATAATTATTAGTACCTACTGGCTAGTGACTACCTATTTATCAAGAAAATTTTTATCAATTATTATCATTGTTTATCGATGACGGTATGATATATCCAAATACATAATATAGCTTTAAATTAATATAATAACTCTGTTGAGAAAAGTTCATTGTTGTAGTGTAACTAACATGACTAATCAGAATTTTGATTATTGAACGAATCATGTTTTTAAAATGCAATGAACACATTTTTGATTATAACAAATTATTTCAGAACTAAAAAGTAAAAAGAATTTTTTTTTTTTGTATTTGAAGATTATTTTAAATACTTCTGAAAAGTATTTGAGTATTACTCAAATACTTTACTATTTATAGTATTTGGGTGGTATTTTAAATACTTTATTTTAAGAGTATTTGAGTAATTACTTAAATACTTTTAAAAAGTATTTTTTACAACACTGCAGTCTAGGTATAAGACATATTATATAGGTACTTATCTATGGTATTAAATTATATGGAATTTATGAATAAATTATTCATTGCCCCTTTTAATATGCACAGTCTTATCATTGAGCATACTTCTTATTCCTTGTACTATGGTAGATTGTATGGATAGTCCATAATATTTTGATTTTTCAGTTTCATATATCCCCGAATAATATTTTTAAATTACAACAAAAAACCCAAGATCGTTAATATTGATTTTAATATGTAATTTCGTCCAAATTTAAATTTAAAATGTCTGTAAAAAATAACTGTGTTCATATATTTTTTAGATTTTTTTGGTTACAGTATGAACTATTTATGAGAATCTTTTTTTTAAATTTTCATTCCTTAGCTATAAAAACTGAACATTTTATAATTTATTAATTACGATGATTGATAAATTTTGTCAAAATGCGATCTTTAAATGCTTATAAAAAAAAATTATGCCTATGTATTTTTAATATTTTTCAATTGCCATTGTAACAATATATCAGGAGCCTTGCATTAATTTTTTACACTTTTTGGCCCAACAGATATAACTTTATTGATATTTATAGGAAAAAAAAACTAAAAAAATTGAAAACTGAAAATGTCCGTAAACGGCTCAAAAAGAGTCAAAATATTTTCAAAATTGTGTGGTGTTTAGGAAATGCTAATATAAACATTCAGTGAAATTTTCATGTATCTACAGTAATTCGTTTTTGAATTACAACAAAATAAGGAAATCGCCACATGAGAAATCGAGTGAATATCCAATGTTGTAAAAATTTGAATTTCAAACGCTCATAAAAATTTAATTTGACTTTCTTATAGAATTTTTTTTTTTGATAAATGTAGGAAATCTTATAAGAAATTTTGTATTACATTTTCATATCTTAGATTTAAAAAACAAAATTTTTATGAATTTCTAACTAGAAATAATTTGCAAATTTTCGTGATTTTTCCATATTTTGTCATTTTTTGAACTTTAAATGCTTAAAAAAAAACTGTGACTAACGATTTTTAATATTTTCATCTGTCTTTGAAACAATATAGTAGGAGCCTTGTATTACATTTTCAAGTATTTTTACTCAACAAATAAATTTTTATTGATATTCATAAAAAAAAAAGGTGGGCAAGTGGGTGTCGCTCTGCTGTACAGTAGGTTACAAGTGGGTCACTGTATAATGGATGGTATTAAATTTGAATTCAATGATATAATATCATTGTATAAGAAAAACGATTCTGAGCGGTGATGGTATGTCAGTCTATGTATAAGGCATATTATATACAATACTATGGTATTAAACAAAAAATTGACCTATAATAGGTACCTATAATAAATTCCAAATTAATCATATCACAATATCCATTAGATACTTATAACGCGTTATACATCAACAAAAACCGTGATACTATCATAGATATATAATAGTACACTTTAGAAGTTTCAAGTACCCACGAATAATATTATTCAATCACAACAAAATAACTAAAATACTTATTCTAGGTTTTTTAATATGTAATTTCGTCCAAATTTGAAATTAAAATGCCTGTAAAAAATAAGTGTGTTTATATATTTTTTAGATTTTTTGGTTACAGTATGAATTATTTAAGAGAATCTTTGTTTTAAATTTTCAACTCTTAGTTATAAAAACTGAACATTTTATAATTTTTTAATTCCAACGATTGATTATTTTCGAGATTTTGATAAATTTTGTCAAAATTCCAACTTTAAATGCTTATAAAAAAAAATCGTGCTTTTGTATTTTTAAAATTTTTCAACTGATATTGTAACAATATATAAGAAAGCTTGTATTCAATTTTCAGACTTTTTGGCCCACCAAATAAAATTTTATTGGCAATTATAAAAAAAAAAAACTAAAAAAATTGAAAACTGAAAATGTCCCTAAACAGCTCAAAAAGAAACAAAATATTTTCAAAATTGTATGGTGTATAGAAAATGCTAATTTAAACATTCAGTGAAATTTTAATGTATCTACAGTTGTTCGTTTTTGAATTACAACAAAATAAGGAAATCGCTACATGAGAAATCGAGTGAATATCCAATGTTGTAAAAATTTTAATTTCAAACGCTCATAAAAATTTAACTTGACTGTCCGGTAGAGATTTTTTTATTGATAAAGGTAGATAATCTTATAAGGAATCTTGTGTTTCATTTTCAAATCTTAGATTTAAAAAGAAAAATTTTTACGAATTCTTAACTCAAAATAATTTGCTAATTTTCGTGATTTTTCCATATTTTGTAAATTTTTGAACTTTAAATGCTTATAAAAAAAATTGTGACTAAGGATTTTTAATATTTCTCATCTGCCTTTGAAACAGCATATTAGGAGCCTTCTATTAAATTTTCAAGCTTTCGCAACCAACAAATAAAATTTTATTGATATTTCTAGAAAAAAAACTAAAAAAAAATGAAAAATGAAAATGTCCCTAAACAGTTCAAAATAAATCAAAATATTTTGAAAATGTTATCGTGTATAGAAAATGCAAATAAAAACAACCAGTGAAAATTTCATGTATCTACGGTCATTTGTTTTAAAGTTACACCAAAAACCAAATTCGATTTTTTGGAAAATCGATTTTGAGTAAAAATTCCCGTTTTTCCTTAATTTTTATGTTGTTTTTCCGGGCGCTTGTGAAAACTACTGTAAAATGTTTACTTTTGACCCCCCAAAGTACCAACTAGATTCACTTTCCTATCAGAAAAGGTACTATTGAAGAAAATCGAAGCACTTTTACTGTCCCAAAACGTGATGACAGACACAAAAATATAAATAAAAATATAAAAACATACATCATTGTAAAACCAATACATTCATCGCTCCGCTCAGAATCTAAAAAAAACTAATAAAATTGGAAACTGAAAATGTCCCTAAACAGTTCAAAATAAATCAAAATATTTTGAAAATGTTATCGTGTATAGAAAATGCAAATATAAACAACCACTGAAAATTTCATGTACCTACGGTCATTTGTTTTAAAGTTACACCAAAAACCAAAATCGTTTTTCCTTAATTTTTCTTTTGTTTTTCTTGGTGCTTTTGAAAATTATTGGGAATTTTAAATGTTGACCTCCTCAATGCACCAACGATATTCACTTTCCAATGATATTAAAATTGTTCCTAACCTAACCTAAATGATATTAACATTGTTCTATATCTATAGACGGACCCCCTCGTTGATACCACAGAAGTCGTAGGTAATCATGTCCAGTTGTTCGTGAGGGGCTAATTGATCAAAAACGACAACAGACTGAAAACGCCATAGATAATAACCGTTTTGTGTACCAATTTTAAAAAAAAAAACATAAAAAAGACTTAAAAAGCAACTATAATATTATGCCCTTGCCCTTCTAGTTATAGAGCTAAAAAAAACAATAAAACTATAAGAAATTATTATTTTGTTATCTAAAAATAAAATTGAATTTTAGATTCTGCAGAGTGGAACGATGAATGTATTGATTTTACAATGATGTGTGTTTTTTTTTTTTTTTAATTTTTTAATTTTTAATTTTAGATTCTGAGTGAAACAATGAATGTATTGATTTTACAATGATGTGTGTTTTTTTTTATTTTATTTTTTTTTTTTTTGTGTCTGTGTACACGATAAGTAGTCGAAATAATGCTTCTATTTTCGACTTCAGTATCTTGTTCGATTGGAAAGTGAATATCGTTGGTGCATTGGTTAGGTCAAAATTTAAATTTCCCAATAATGTTCACAAGCGCCGGGGAAAACAACATAAAAATTAAGAAAAAAGGGAATTTTTACGCAAAATCGGTTTTTGGTGTAACTTTAAAACAAATGACCGTAAATACATGAAATTTTCACTGGTTGTTTATATTTGCATTTTCTATACACGATAACATTTTCAAAATATTTTGATTTATTTTGAACTGTTTAGGGACATTTTCATTTTTCTTTTTTTTTTAGTTTTTTTTCTAGAAATATCAATAAATATTTATTTGTTGGTTAAAAAAACTTGAAAATTTAATAGAAGGCTCCTAGTATATTGTTTCAATGGCAGATGAAAAATATCAAAAATCGTTATTCACAGTTTTTTTTTATAAGCATTTAAAGTTCAAAAATTGACAAAATATGGAAAAATCACGAAAATTAGCAAATTATTTTGAGTTAAGAATTCGCAAAAATTATTCTTTTTAAATCTAAGATTTGAAAATATAATACAAGATTACTCATAAGTTTGTCTACCTTTATCAATAAAAAAATCTCTTCCAGACAGTCAAATTAAATTTTTATGAGCGTTTGAAATTCAAATTTTTACAACATTGGATGTTCACTCGATTTCATGTAGCGATTTCCTTATTTTGTTGTTATTTATAAACGAATAACTATAGATACATGAAAATTTCACTGAATGTTTATATTAGCATTTTATTTACAACATAAAATTTTGAAATATTTTTACTCATGTTAAGCTGTTTACGGACAATTTCTAATTTTAAGTTTTTTAGAATACTAAAATGAATTACTTTACTTAACAATAATGTCATAAAATATGCCTACCTATAAAATAATACAATAGTAATATTAAAATAAAATAATAGTAATATTATAAGCTGACACACAGTCTTCGCTTAGAATCGTTTTTCGTATACAATGGATATCATTGAATTCAAACTTAATACCATCCATTACAGTGACCCACTTGTAATCTACTGTACAGTAGAGCGCAGAGGCGGCTCCAAGGGGGGGGGGGCTAGGGCTGTGACCCCCAGCCCGTATTTACAAAAAAATGTATGTTGTAAAAAAAAAAAAATTTCAAACAAAAATAGATTGGAATCATACATGCACTGCGATGAAGATATGTTTTCAACTATTAGTAAATTATCGCAAGTATTAGCAACTCTACCAGTTAGTGTTGCGTCTGCCGAAAGGAGTTTCTCCACACTTCGGAGACTTAAAACCTGGCTTCGTTCAAGGATGACTGAAGATAGACTATCAGCATTATGTCTAATTAATGTACATAATAAAGTAGATCTTCTAGATCAAATCGATCATATTATTGATAATTTTGCCAATTCTAAAAATAGACGACTTGAATTTGTGTTATAAAAATTGTTGTTTTCTTTTTGTTATAAAGTTTTGTGAAATTATAACTTGGCCACCTCCCAACCAAGGCTCTGGAGCCGCCCCTGGTAGAGCGACATCCACTTGTCCACCTTTTTATCTTTTAGATATCACGGTTTTTTTAACTAGTTTAGTTGTAGTGCACAGACATTTACAATTAACTATTGTATTATCAATATTTGTTGACTAATGTTGAAAATAAATTGACATAGGTATGCGTCTGAACCACAAATAAGATTTATCACTGATGGCTATTATTTTTTTATCTCCTATTGAAACATGTAATTATTCATGGTTTCAAAATGAAAATAATAATAATATTAAACATTACTTTTTTAAGTGACTGAGTGTATAAAATGTAATTGGGAAACATTTTTGAAAATAATGTAAACATAAAATATAAATCCATATTCACTTACATAGTTACATGTTACATAGTTAAAAAGGTGGGCAAGTGGGTGTCGGTCTGCTGTACAGTATGTTACAAGTAAATCCCTGTAATGGATTGTGTTAAATTTGAATTAAATCGCCCATACAAATTTTATTTGACTTTCCGGTAGATTTTTTTTTGATAAAATTACACAAACTTCTGAGGAATCTACGTATATTATAATATATAATATTTTATATTATTATAATTTATAATACAATAATCATTATTAATTATTTTAAACATTTTTTTTTCTTCTTAAGGATTTTGGTTCTAACTATGAGCCTATAAGGAGGGGCTAATAATTAAAACCTTTTAGGGGGCTAAATACTAATACGGGAGGGCTAAGCCCCCCCTATTTACGCCGATGTACAGCATGAGTTCTATCCCTGGCAAACCAGTTTTTCTATGTTGTATTGTATATTTGTATGACATGCTGGTGTAGCGTTCTCTCAAACGTGAACTTATTGAGAGGGATGCTTGTATATGAACAGCGGCGGTCTGGGATGGAAGATTACGAGTCAACGAGAGTATTATAATAGTACTCACTAATCGTACTGCACTTTCCACTTGCACTACTGCAGACTATAGTGACTACACAACAGTACAAAACCGCAATTCCTAATTGTTTAACTGTTTTAATTAGTTTACATAATATAGCTTTAAAGTTTTTAAACTAGAAATGAATGATGCCGATGATGTAATGAATCCATCTGATGGATTTATATATGACAATTTGGGAACCAAAAAAGGGATAACGTGAGTACTTACCTATATTTAATTGCACAAAATTAATTTAGATATATAAGCCATAAGTAATATTGTGCATTACTCTGGACTGTATTATTATTTACTAATGGTATTTTTCGATTGTTCAAATAAAAAAACATAATTAGGTAGTAAATAAAAATATGTAGTAAAAAATGCTTTATAGAGAAAAACAATTAAATAACGTTCTTAAGAGGATGTCTGAGCACTACTTGTTTTCTCTGACCCTCGCGCAACATAGACTAAACGCATTTACGCAGAAATTTTCTATGTTTTTTAAGTAATCTTAGAGTAAAATCAGCCATTACAAAAAAGAAAAAGAAAAATATTTATGGGGGAAGACGCATCGATATTATATTTTATTGTTATTTGACTTTGTTTACGACTTTCAAAATAAAAAAAGATGTACATTTAAATTATGTTTAAATTGTTTTGAGACAATATCTAGACAAATCGATGTCATTCCCTCAAAAATATTATTCTCTATCTTTTTTGTAATGGATTGTACTTTAAGATTACTTAAAAACATAGAAAAATGATTCTGCGAAAATTTCAAAAACTCAATTCAATTTAGTTTATTAAAAAAATTAAATTATTAAACGAACAGGTCCTAAAATATATTCATTTTCATCAATGAACATTGCAAATTGTTCAACCCTAGTAAGTAATTATATAAACACAAAAATTTATAACTTAAATTAATATTTTTATGACAGATACTACAGGTGTGCAAAACGATGTGGTTATTTTTGCAACGGGTCGAGAAAAAAATTGGAAGATATGTGACAATACAACCACACAACGGCCACCCACCTGATAATGCCAATGAGTCAATAGTAAAGGCTTTCAGGGATGTTTTAAAGAGAAGAGCTACATCTGAAAATAGTTCATTTAAGTAAATTTATGACAATGAAGCTAGGAGGTAAATTTATATTTTATAGATCTAAAATAATCATTATTAATTTTTGTATAGGTATTTTTAAACATAGGCATTAAATAAATTAGTAATATAATAATATGATTTGTTCCTTATAAAATAAAAAAAATGTGTGCAAGTGGGTATATCGCTCTGCTATACATTAGGTGTTGTGTGGGTCACTGAAATGGATGTGTTAAATTTGAATTCAATGGTACAAAATCATTGTATACGAAAAGCGAGTCTGATCAAAGACGGTTTGTCAGCCTATATTACTAGGTATATAATATATATTACTATGGTATTAACTTATTTTACTTATAGTAATACTAGTTTGAATAATGTTTTGACGAAAAAATTTCATATGCAAAAAAGTAAAGACATACTTACCTATAATATTAAAATATACTTTAAAAGTTTCAAGTTGGCGCTCACAAACAATTTTTTTAAATTGCAACAAAATAACTGCGTTTGTTTGAATATCTAATTTCGTCTAAATTAATTGAAATTAGATATAACTATAAGAAAAAAACTGTTTGGGTAAATATTTTTTGGTTACAGTATGAAATGTTTATGAGAAACTTTTTTTTTAATTTTCTGAATTTTTCGCTAAAAAATAATTTGCAAATTGTTCGTGATTTTGATTAATTTTGTCAAGATTTTAAGTTTAAATGCTTGTAAAAAAATGATTCTTTGTTCTTTGATATCTTTTAACTTGTATTGTTACAACTTATAAGAAACCGTATTACATTTTTAAGTTTTATATGATCGAGCATAAATTATTTATCGACAATAATTGAAAAAAAATGTCTCATGGCTATAAATATTTTAAAGAGTTAAAAATTAAAATATTTGGATAAATTGCATCAGGTATGTAAAATGTTAATATAAACAGTTAGAGAAAATTTCAAGGTTTATTCGTTTTTGAATTGCAACAAAAATAAAAAAAAATGTTTGATAAATCGTTATTTTAAGGGTTATTGTTTAAATTCAAACGTTCATAAAAAAATTATGTTACTTTTCGATAAACTATTTATTTTGTTAAAATAGGAAAATGTATGAGGAATCTTCTATTAAATTTACAAAAGTTAACTATAAAAACAAACATTTCTAAGAATTTCTAATTGAAAAATAATTTGATGAATTTCGTTAAAATTTTAACTTCAGACTGACGTAAAAAAATGTGGATTTTTACTTTTTTTTAATTGCGCTATTTAAAGGGACATCATTACGGCTATTAAAGGAGCAACATTTAGGCAATTTCTAATCACGTCTTAGCCGCCAGGGATCTATGTGTTGATTGTAAATGATTATTAATTATTAGTGTGAATGAAATTCAATTCGGTCCACTCACATATACGCATTTCGAGTATTTATATGTCAATAACTCGATACAAATATAAAATTCACCATACAAATTTTACGAAAACTTACTTAATGTTTTCACAAAACTATAAAGTTATTTAACGTTGTCTGATTTTGATTCTGAAAAAAAAAATGAATTCAGTAGAAATATGTCTGTCGATCGTACGAAACACTTTCCGTTTTTCGTTTTAATTATTATTTGAAAAATTTCGTATTTTCAAATTTTTAATTACATTCACAATAATAAAATATTCAATTTTTACAAAATGTTCCGTACGATTTATAGACAATTTTTCTGACGTGTTCAAATCTTTTCTTCAGAATCAAATCGGACAACGTTAACTAACTTTTATGTTATCAAAACTTATTTGAGCTAAAATTGACGGTACCTAGTAGTGAGGCCCCTTAACAACTTACGAGGAACAATTACTACTCATACTAGTATTAAATGTCCAAGTTTTTTTATTGATCGACAATAATTGAAAAAAAAACATGGAATAAATAAACAGCTCAAAAAAGTCTTGAAAATTGTATCGTGTGTGGAAAATTGTCATGTAAAAATTTGGTCAAAATTTAGTATCTAAGGTTATTATTTTTTGAGTTGTACAAAATTGATTTTATCAAAAATTGGTTTTGGAATAAAATTCTAATTCTAATTTTTTCGTTTTCCAGCAAATTCAATTTATTGGTTTTTTATTGTTATACATATTTATAATAATAATATATTTTATAATAATAGCCAATAGGTATACAATATCTTAACATATATAATGTAGTAAAACAATATAAGACAAAAAAGAATTTTTATACCCTTTCAAAAGCTAAAAGCTTGTGCCAAAGAGGGTGAGGTCTAAATTCTAAATATAATTTATATTAAGAGGACGCTACACGGCTATTTGTTCTCTCCGTCCTACAAGTGCGTAACATATATATACGTATATATACGTTATATATATATAACATTACTATACGCAAATTTACGATCAGCAGATCACGTTTGACTCCGTTAGTTTAAAAATTAGAGTGAATCGACCTATTATGAAACTTGAGCGTAAGAACATTATTTGTGTTTGTGTATGGGTATTTACTTTTTACGATAGTTCAATATTTTAGAAAGTTATGCGTAAATAATACAGAGTAAATTAAAAATAAACACACTTAAAAATTGAGTTATTTTAAAAAACCCACATACAAACACAGATATTATTCTTACGGTCAAGTTTCATAATAGGTCGATTCACTATAATTTTTGAACTAACGGAGTTAAACGTAATCTGCTGAGCGCAAATCTGCTATGTGCCTATGTTGCGTACCTACTTGTAAGATGAAGACAACAAATATCTGTGTAGCGCCCTCTTAAAGTAACATACATAAAGTACTAACAAAGTAAGATATACAGTACAAAATGAAAACAGAATATAATTATATTAAATAGTTATATACTTATATGATTAAGATTTAACTAAAGCTATCTAAATTAATTATTAGTTTTTTACATAGTTGTGTACCTTTATTAATTGGACTTTGTTGTCCAACTGAGGTATTATACATTTTGAAGGTATTTAAATTAGTGTTTTTTTTTGTTCCTGGCATTATATCTTTAATATATTGTTATTTCTTTAAACTATTTAAAGTGAAAAATTCAGATTAGTCAAATGTTTTTCAAAAGTGCCACCCCATATCAAAATTTCATAGGAGGTAGATTGAGGGATAGGGAAATAAATAGTTCTCATTAAATTGACATCTATAATATATTTTAATATTTTATATTTATAATATAGCTTCCTAAGTATCAACGATAACTTGTATATGTGTAGATCCTATTTAAGTCCTTTATCAATAATTAGACCCAAATTCTTAGATATGTGTGTGTGTCCTTAGCGCTAACTAAAATAACAGTGTCATCTGCGAAACCATTAATATAAATATTAAATAAAATTGGGCCTAATACTGTTCCTTGAAGAACACAACATGTAATAATAGAGGATTCACTGATTTTCAGGGTTCGGAAAAAAACAGTTTTTTTCATTTTAAACAAAAAAACAGTTTTTTATTAATTTCCATTGTTTTTTTTGTTTTAAACAAAATTATTGTTTTGTTTTTTTCAATTGTTTTGAACATGTTTAAAACATGTTTAAAACATGTTTTAAAACAAGAAAAAAATTGTTATAATTTACTTTGCAAGGACGACGGGAAATTGCACATAGAAGTATAGAACTCGAGTGGGTACAACGATAGAACACAAATAATGTATGTTATTATGTTGCAATGTTTCTTTTCGAAGGTGGTCATACTGTTGGGGATACCAAGGGAATTTATGTTATCAACACTAGACAATAAACTATGACACTCAGTTATCAGTAATCAGTACTAACTACTATAGTAAATCAGTAATCAGTATTCAGTACCTCACAAAGACACAAGTCACAAACAGTGACAGTTTAGTCTATGTCGATGGTCCTAATTTAAAATTAGTAAAACAAACATATTTTAAAAACTAAACGAACATGAGTGGAGGTCGAAGTTTAGATAGTGTGTGGCAACATTTTAGTCGAAAAAGATTAGATGGTTTATCTTCAACGTCAAATTTAAAATGCAGCAGAGCTATTTGTAAGTACTGCAAAAAAGATATTGTTGCTCTTGTGGCAAGAATGAAGGATCATTTAGTCAAGTGTCAGCCAAGAACAGACGAAGATGATACGATCAATGAGCCTGAAAACATGCATCTAACGTTAGCTGTCTCAGAATTAGATCAATCAGGTAATTTAAACTTCTATGTTCTATACTTCTATCAGTTCTATGTGTTGTGTTCACTGTTTTCAGTATTTAACTTAATATGAACTTAATATTAATCTCACTTTTCATTATTATAGTAAATGAAGAAGTACCAGGTCGTTCCACTATTAAACGGTGCAACTCTAATATTGACTTTTTTGTTTGCAAGACAAGTAAACAGGACAAAGAAAAGTTTGATATTCAAGTTGCAAAATTCTTATTCTCTACCAATACTGCATTCAATACCTTAAACCATTCTGAATTCAAAAAACTTGTTGAATTGTTACACCCAGGATACAAATTACCAACTGATAAAGCAATATCCAATGAATTACTTGATACCGTTTATAAAAACACTTTGAGTTCAATGGAAAATGATTTGAAAAATAAAACTGTATGTATGTCAATTGATGGTTGGAGTAATGTACATCAAGAACCAGTTATATGCATAGTAGTGACTGATGTGTTAGATAACTCTGTTCATTTAATAAAAACCATAGACACAACTGATAATAGACATGATGCAACATACTTATTAGAGGTAGCTATTGATGGGATAAGAGCCTGCTTAGAACTTGGTTGTAAAGTTACAAGTTTAGTGACGGACAATGCAGCAAATATGAACCGTATGCGACAAGATTTGGCTCAGGCTGAAACTGATGTTCCAGTTGAAGATGTTATCACATATGGGTGTTCATCACATATTTTGCATTTGTTCTCAAAAGATATTCGATTAAGAGATGTTAATGAACGCATAAAACAAGTGATTAAATACTTCAGAAATACACACTTTGCCAGTGCCAAGTATAAAGAAGCTGGAGGAAAGTCACTCGTTCTACCATTAGATGTAAGATGGAACACATATTGTGATTGTCTAGAATCATATATTGTTAATTGGCCCATCTTAGTTAATGTCTGTCGAGAAAATAGGTCAGCTATTGATACAAGCATATCAAGGAAAGTAAATGACTTACAAATCAAATCGAATGCAGAAGGACACTTGGAAATATTGAAAAAAATATCTGTTGCTCTTGATAAAACTCAAAGCAATAAATGCACTCTTAGTGAAGTAAGTGAAGTGTGGATTGATTTGAGAAATCAATTTGAAATATTGCTCCAAGACTGTAAAATTGATCAATCTACATTTCAACATTTTACGAAACGTTATGACATGGCTATGACACCATGCCATTATTTGGCCAATATACTTGATCCAAAGTATAAAGGTCAACATCTCAATGAGGAAGAAATGGACCAAGGAATGAATTATGTATTAGAGTACCATCCTGAAATTATGTCTGAAATTTTAAAATTTAAAGCTCAGACAACCCCGTTTAAAGACTATCTTTTTTCCAATAATGCTTTAAATAATACTTCTAGTATAACATGGTGGTTAGCATTAAGAAATAATATTTCTGAAAAAATGTTATCCTTAAATATGCAACTGCATTCGGCTGTTGCATCTAGTGCAGGAGTTGAACGAGTATTCTCAACATTTGGGTTCATTCATTCAAAAGTTAGAAATCGATTGGGAATTCAAAAAGCAGGAAAACTGGTTACCATATTTAAACATTTAAACAAATAACTAATTATTAATACTTAATAGTTGTTTCATGTTTGCATATTATAAATTTATAACTCTATATATTATATTAGTTTTTAAAAATGTTTATAGTCTGTTACTCTGTTATCAGATTATGTACTATCTGACAAGTTATTACTATTTTTTTAAACTTTTAACTTAAAGGTTATTTTTTAAAATTGTTATTTTTATTTGACAAGAGTTATTATTATTATTTTTTTAAAACTTATTACATAAAGAGTTAAAGATTTTTTTTTAAATTGTTATTGTTATCTGACAAAAGTTGCTGTTATTATAATTTTTTTTTAATTTTGTTAGACTTATAAGTTATTAGTTTAGTACCTAAGTTAAAAATCTATTGTATTGTTTTGCTTTTTGTTAAACATTTTTATTTGTTATGCTTCTACCTGTTTATAATCTTGTCAAGACTAAAAGACTTAATAAAGAAATTAAAGAAGACTGAAATAAATCGAATATTGTATATTTGTATTATAGTATTTTAGAAAGTATTAAGTAATTAATATATGTTGTATGTTTTTTTTCAATCAATAGGTAGTAGCTACTATGTTATGGCTTTCATAATAGCAAAACCTCGAGCAAAACAGTCAATAATGTGATTATTGATTTACTTAAAAATATATCCTATGAAATGTCATTTATAAATTTATTTCACTATTGGTATAGTATATGCCTATGCTTCTATAGTTCTATATAATAATATACTAATATACTATAGGTGAATGCATTTTTAAAATTAATAAATAAATTGGACTGTTAAATTATCAATAGAACAAAAATAAATTTGAATTATAATTTAACATAATTAATATAATTAGTTAGCTATTACTTACTACAAAAATAATTTAAATAATAACATGCGGTACTTATTTTTTTTAAGTTTTAAAAGTATTATAAAAAAACATTTTTAAACATATAACGTAAAAAACATGATTTAAACAATCTGTTTTAAACATTTTGTTTTAAACACACAATGTTTAATTTCAATTGTTTAAAACATGTTTAAAACAGATTGTTTTAAACAAAATGTTTAAAACGGCGAACCCTGACAGTAATATTTATTAGTACATTTATTATGTAAAAATAAAAATATATTTATATTAAGAAAAATGTATTGAGTATATAATATATATACATGAATATTAAATAATATTTTTAAGTGGTTAACTCAAAAGAATGCATTTTTAAATATTTAAAATACTGAAAGCTAATTAATTTAAAACATTTTTAGCTAATACTTAACTTTTTTTTTTATAGAAATCTTGATGCTTCTGCACTTTATGCTTATTCAACAGCCGAGAGCACAATGCGACTTGCCAGGAGAAATTCCCTGCCACCATTGCCTCCTTCATTGGCTGACTTGGCCCATCTTTTTGAGATTGGAAGTTTGGGTCAATATACATGCTTTGGTGAGACCTTGTTTAAGTGTTGTGTGCGCGATGTCGATGGCCGAGGATCCATGATATTCGGGTGCACAGCGTTGATACAATTAATTGGTCATGATATTGAAGAAATGCACATTGATGCAACACTCAAGGTGGTACCTTCAAATATGGGAAGGCAAATGATGAGTATTCACTGCATGATTGGAAACCATGCATGTTATTTTAAGATCATAATATAACTATTAATATTAATACTAAATTATTAATTTAATATTTTATTACTAAAATGCACTAGGTAACTGCAAAGTAAAAAATAATTATAGATTTGACTAAATTTTTTAGATTAGTTTTATTAGTTATTACTATTTAATAATAATACAATTTAATATTTGATGAATTTTTTTCCTGTTTAGTCGATACCCATTGTGTATTGCCTCATGGAGGCAAAATCAAGAAATTCATACAACTCGGTGTTCAGTTTTTTAAAATTAAACCTTTTGGCTAATCTAAACCCTACCGTTATAATAACAGATTATGAGACGGCACTTCGGGATACACTAACATTTTTTTTTCCCAATACACGTACCGTAGGGTGTTGGTTCCACCATAATCAAGTGAGTTGATTACTAGAACTATTAGATATAAAATTAATTAAAACTACATTTACATTTGTTATTATATACATCATTTCTTTAAAGGCTGTTTGGAAAAACATGAAGCGGAAGGGTTATTTGAATTTAACAAATTCCAACGAATGTGCCATGACAGCATTGAGAATGCTAATGGCTCTACCACTATTACCATCAGCCGACATACAAAGAGGGTTTGATGTAGTGAGGATGTGTGCAATAAACCATAATGTGCCGATGGTTGGCCTCTTTGATTACTATAAAAAGTAAGAATATATTACAAAATATTTACATTTTGTATTATTTCTAAGAGCTTTTAGCTTTATTTTATTACATACATTGGTCTTTATTTTATTTTATCTTATTTTTTAACCTAAATATGTTTTGGGCTGAGTACAGATAATATCTGTAAATAATACATAATCTGTCAGATATTTCATTTTTCTAATTTTTTGTTTACTATAGAAATGAATAAAATGTAAAAATTACCTAATTCCCACTATATGTATATATACAATTTATGGTTATTTATTAAAACATATTTATGATTCATACATTTTCTTCGAAGTTGAAAATATAGAGTAGGGTGCTATTTGTTTTAGTAATAAATCATCTACTAGGTAATTAAAAAATAAAATTAAACTAACCTAGGTACAGACATTAAAAATCTCTCAGCAAGTTCAATTTTTTTTTTTATTAATATTATTAGTCTCGTGCCGATTGCCGAACGATGCGCACGCGATATGCTCTCGCTCCGTCCCGTTTTTATTTACTCTGCCGTCAACGAGATAGTAAATTAATCTAAAAACCGCGTGATAAAGCAAATTGTGCTAATACTGAATAGTAATATAATATTACTATTATATTATATATTCTTTTTTTATTCATTTTTTCAGCACGTTTTTCGCTATACGTTGCCATTTACGCTGTATAACTCTAGTAATTTATTTCTAAACACCGGCATCGCGTTATATATTACATAACCGTTACCTGTTGTAATCTTATCTGTAGGCCGCCACTCGGCGGCCAGTTAATTACAACCGCACACATCGATAATGTTGAATTCGACCTCGAAAAACACTAGCAATAAAACTGCTAATCAAAACAACGATAAAAACAAATCAACTGTTCCAAATGGCAAAGCACGCACACAACGTACCACAAGCGATTCCGTGTTTTCAACCACAGATAACTCGAACAATAACAAAAACAATAACAAAGGCGACTTTATTTTAGTCAAAGATAAAAACAAACGACTACTATCTTCCTCCAGCTCTTCCGGGAAAAAGGAGAATAAGAAATCCAAACAATTATTTATTTCAACCAACCGCTATGATCCAATTGCCATCAACGACGATATGGAACTAGAAACAAACACCCAAAGTCCCGCAACAAATTCCATTATAGAACACGAAAAAATAAAAATCTCACTTCCACCACCTATAATAGTCCGTGGTGTCAAAGATTTTATAAGCGTGCGAGCTGATCTAATTGATATAGTTGGTCCCACAAACTTTTCAGTCAAATCAACAATAAACACCTTAAAAATTCAACCTAGCAATCCTGAAGCATATCGAGTAATTATACACTATTTAAAAGACGCGGAAGCCGAGTTCCACACGTATCAAATGAAGGAAGATAAAGCGTTCAGAATCGTCATACGAAACCTACATTCATCTACCTCTCCAATCGAAATCAAAACTGCAATAGAAGAAGTAGGATTCTCCGTACGCTCAGTAACAAACGTCCTTAGCAAAATCGAAAAAATTAAGTTACCCCTCTTCTTCGTGGACCTCGAACCAGACGAAATAAACAATAACATCTTCGAAATCAACTTCTTACTTAATACAAAAATAAAAATTGAAGAACCTTACAAACGACGTATTATCATTCAATGTCAAAATTGCCAGGAATATGGACATTCAAAAACATATTGCTCATATCCACCCCGATGTGTACGCTGTGCTGCTCAACACCTCACATCCTCTTGCACAAAACCCCGAGATACACCTGCTAAATGTGTATTGTGTAATGGAGAAGATCCCGCCAATTATAAGGGATGCCAAATACACAAAAATCTACAAAAACTCCGCAATCCAATCTCAAGAAACCAACAACCTACAATCAACACTCAATCCAACCACATCCAAGCAACAGCACTTCCGTCTGAAACCCGTCCACCTCCCCCACAACAAAGGTCATATGCAAATGTTACCTCTAATCAAGAACCACCTAATTCTCAAACAAACCAACTGGACACAGGTATTATGCTAACCAGTTTTATTAACGATTTCAAAGCCCTCATTAATCCTCTTCTCTCTCTCTTGACTACAGTTCTAAACAAACTAATTCAACAAAATGACAAATAACTCACACACCTCTAAATCGCTACTAATACTTCTTTGGAACGCTAATGGCCTCCATAACCATCTCAATGACTTACAACTAACACTACATGAAAAACGCATAGATATTGCTCTTATATCCGAAACCCACGCAACAACTCGCAATAAAACTCACATTCCAGGCTACACCTTTCTCCACACAAATCACCCCGACGGTACAGCTCATGGTGGTGCAGCTATATTTATCAAATCCTCAATTCTTTTTCATCCACTTCCTCCATACAATGAGCCACACATTCAAGCAAATTCCATCCAAATCACACTTGATCACACACCTATTACAATCACTTCAACATACTGCCCTCCTAGACATACTATCTCCCCACTGCAATTTGAACTATTCTTCAATACATTAGGCAACAATTTTATCGTAGGTGGTGATCTAAACGCGAAACAAATACAATGGGGATGCCACTCCAACTCACCCCGTGGTAACATTCTCCAGCGGATAACTAATAATAAAAATTACAACATCCTGTCCCCTCCAAGCCCCACCTACTGGCCAACCTCGCCAAGAAAACGTCCCGATATTTTGGACATTTTTGTCACAAAAATTCCTAACAGGCTAAATTGCACAACTGAAAATCTCCAAAACCCAATGTCAGACCACTCCCCGGTACTTCTAATAATTAACACCGAACCCCCAATCAAACTAACTAGACCTTCATTAATCAATGGTGTAATAAATTGGGACACATTCCAATCAAGTCTCGCCAATCAAATCGATTTAAAAACTCGCCTAAAAACAAATAATGACATCGACGAGGCTGTTTACAATCTCACAACTTCAATTCAATCAGCTGCCTGGAGCTCTTGCACACCAAACCCTACCCCCAACCAAAACTATCATACAATGCCCTCACACATAAGAAACCTAATTGTACAAAAAAGAAGGGCAAGAACAACTTGGCAAAGAACCAGATACCCCTCTGATAAAAGAATATACAACAACCTATGCACAACACTAAAACGAGAAGTAGGTAAACAGCGTTCAGACGACTTTAACAAATATACAGCCTCACTTTCGGAAAAAGACGGCTCACTCTGGAGAGCCACACGTAGAATACTGAAACATAAAACAACCATTTCTCCATTAAAAAAACAAGATGGAACCTGGGCGATAAATGACATTGAAAAAGCAGAAACCTTTAGAAATCATCTTGCAGCCGTTTTTCAACCAAACCATTATACTACCCAACCACCTACAAGTGAAATAAATACATTTTTAGACAGTCCACTGCCTCTAACCTTGCCTCCTAAATGCTTCTCCCCATCAGTTATCAAAACTTTCATAAAAAACTTCCCATTAGGTAAATCACCCGGTTTCGACTTAATAACGGCAGAAGTGGCTCGTAAACTTCCAAATAAAGCCATTACTCAGCTAACACATATTTTTAATGCAATCCTAAGACTAACATATATCCCAATACAATGGAAATTTTCAATTATATTAATGTTCCCTAAACCCAACAAACCAACAGACAACCCAGCCTCTTATCGCCCAATAAGTCTAC
Source organism: Macrosiphum euphorbiae (assembly GCA_949089665.1). Classification (NCBI taxonomy): domain Eukaryota; kingdom Metazoa; phylum Arthropoda; class Insecta; order Hemiptera; family Aphididae; genus Macrosiphum; species Macrosiphum euphorbiae. The sequence goes on from CARXXK010001446.1 coordinate 21,219, forward strand.
TTCCATTTTTCTCTAAACTATTGGAAAAATTAATCTTAAAACGTATTTACCCAATTATTACTGAAAAGAAAATTATTCCCAACTCTCAATTTGGATTTCGAGAAAAACACTCGACTATTCACCAAATTCATAGATTAGCGGATGCAATTGCGTGCTCACTGGAAAAAAAACAATACACTTCAGCTGTATTCCTAGACGTGTCACAAGCATTCGACAAAGTCTGGCACCCCGGTCTATTATACAAATTAAAAAAAATCCTACCTCCTTCTTACTACCTTCTTATAAAATCTTATTTAAACGAACGTTCATTTGCAGTCAGCTCGGGTTCAGAAATCTCTAACATCTCTCCGATTCTAGCTGGTGTACCACAAGGTGCAGTTTTATCTCCCACACTATATAACATATACACCGCAGATCAACCGATACATCCTGATACTTCAGTTGCCGAATACGCAGATGATAAAGTTATTTATTCCACTCACACTGACCCCACAACTGTCTCGACATCCCTACAAAAACATCTTGACCTACTCTCTCCTTGGTACTTCCAATGGCACATAAAAATAAACGAATCTAAATCAATCAATACCACATTTACCCTCAAAATGCAACAACCCCCTTCGGTATCACTAAACAATGAAATAATCCCTAATTCGGACACGGTTAAATATCTAGGATTATACTTTGACAAAAAACTCAACTGGGCCAAACACATTCACATGACCAAACTAAAACTAAATCGAAGACTCTCTATTCTCCGTAGTACTATGGGCAAAACCTCAAAGCTCAACCTAAAATCAAAAATTAACTTATACAAACTACTAATAAAACCCATCTGGACGTATGGGATTCAGCTATGGGGAGCTGCTAAAAAAACAAACATAAACAAAATTCAAGTAGTCCAATCAAAAACCCTCCGTCTCATTACTAACGCCCCTCCGTACGTCTCGAATGAAACTCTACACTCAGACCTGAACATACCGTATGTCAAAGAAGCTGCAAAAAATCACTACCTTAAATTCCACAACAGACTACAAAACCACACCAATCCCCTCATTAAAGTTCTTTCATCACACTCCCTTCCGGGTAACACGGTAAGGAGACTCCAGCGTAAGTGGCCCAGAGACTGGTTAGCATAATACACAGGACTATACGTTAAACATTAAAAAAAAAAAAAAAAATTCTCGCCGAAGTGCTGTTGCTGGACAGTCTCTTCAATTCACGATTTTCATGTTAAATAAGAATAGCATTACATATAAATGAATGCTGCCGCATTTTTTTTTTGTTTGTATTAATTCTATTACTATTGTATTCAAATATCTTTTAAGCTTATTGTACCATGAGTACAGATTGTTAAATTTTCTTAATTCAAAAATAAAAAAAAAAAAAAAAATTAATATTATTACTTATCTATTATAAATTTATTTTTAGCTTCTGGCTTAGGCGAGTAGGAGTGGATGCATTATCAGTGAATGGTCTACCAAGGCGGACTAATAATTGTGTCGAAAGTTTTCACAACGGCTTGAGAATGAAGTTCAACGTAATTCACCCAAATTTGTGGATATTTTTAGGTAAGCATTTTTTTTTTTTTTGATTCCATAATAATTAATAGTGTATATATAATATGATGTTATTCTTTAAAATTAATTTTAGATCACCTTAGTCACCTAAGTAAAAATACACACATAACTCTAACACAGATGTTGAATAACTTGTGTCCTACGAGAAAACTGACGTCAAAAGTTATAATAAATTTAAAAAGAATAAACGATTCAACTCAAGAATATTCATTGGGTTTGATAACAATGTGGCAGTTTCTCTGCAGAACAGCACATGCCACCTCAGCCTATGAAGAACGGCAAAGACATTGGGCAGTGTATGTGGATGCAGAAATTCCACCACTATTAGCAGCAAGGCCACCACTAGAAGTAGCAGCAGGAAGACCACCACCAGAAGAAGCAGTAGAAAGACCACCACCAATAGCAACACCAGCAAGACCACCACCAGAAGTACCACCAGTAAGACCGCAACCAGAAGTAGCAGCAGGAAGACCAAGACCAGCATTAGCAGTTAAGCGAAGATCAGCATGGGCACGAGGTCATCCCTATAATCATCAAGGTAATACTAAATATTACTTGAAAATAATTTTTAAACTTATTTTATTTAACGTTTTGAACAAGAGTACCTACTTTTTTGATATATAAGTATTTAAGTTCAAATAGTTTCATTATTATTTTATGTATCTTAATTAACTTAAAAATGTAGTACACAACCATTAAATTTATAGAAAACCGCAGACAAAGGTCAGATGCAGCCGCAGCCTGGGACTGGTTTTTTGCTGAAGACCTAAATAGTAATAAATTATTTAATTATTTAATTTAAACAAATACAATTTAATAATTGTCACTTAAAAAAATTCTACCATTCACTACCTTACACCAGCGATCTATCTGTGGGTGCACGTAAAGCTCATAGGTAGTACGCAAACTAAATTAATTAAATCTTAATTTAACTAAATCTGTTATATAAAAATAATAATTATATTTATTTGATATTAATAGCCTACACATTACTCAATATTTTATTTCTAATTTAATAACTAGTAATATATACTTCATATTTTTAGGAGTGGAGCTAGATGAAAATCAGGAACTACAAGATGAGACTCGGGAGCTGGATCAGAGTCATGGAAACGAAGAAAGTAAGATAAATTAAATTAAGTTGTACCTATAGGATTTTATTTCAAAATATTTATTTTTCAGTCCTTGAAATTTGCGTCATATGCATTCAACGAATAAGCCATGTTACTGTAGCTCCTTGCAAACATATATTTTGCAAAAGATGCATAGAAAGGTGGATGGAAGAAGGCAATGAAAGGTTATAAGGTCATAAGGACACATATAATTTGTCTACTAAAGTATTATTATTTAACTATTTATTTGTTATAACTTATAATAATGGCTTTTAATTACTTTGTGTTTTTTCAATAGTTAAGCAGAAAACAGACGCCCAACACAATATTACATTATCAAAATAATTTTTTTTATACATTTTATATAGGTATTTACAGTTAAATAAATAACAACTCAACAGTATAATTAGCGTTCTATTATTATTTTACAAATTCACAAAAATTAAAATATTTATAATTTTTTTTGGTTTGATTAATTAATTGTTATCATTTTACACAAGTCTTGATTAGTAGTTTTAAGCCCAATTAATATAATAACGGAGTGAGGCAACTTGTTAGTACGATGAAAGATGATTTTGTTTCTTATTTGTATAGATACTTATTGTAAAGGTGTCTAATAATTTGCAATCACTGTTAATTATTATCTACATTTCAGTTAGAATTATATAGTATTCAAATATTCACCAGACATATTTTAATAGTTTAGTCAAAGATACTTGTTCTTCTGAAGTCGTAAGTTCTTAGTTCACCAATTTAAAACACTTCCTCCCGCTCCTTGGCTCCTTAAGTGACAGTATCATGCTAATCACCATTCACCATTCTTCTTTATCTTTTCAAGTAATAGCCACACTCATATTCTGTATTTATGGACTATGATCGTTTTATAATGATACAATTATAGTATGTTATATGGACTATGGCTTAACTAAACTATAGTAGTATAGTAGGATACATCATACATTGATACCTTATGTATAGAGTCTATATAATAATATTATACAATAATATAATATATATTAAGGCTCTACTTCTGTCTTCCTGTCAAATTGATTTTATTTAAACTATATTGAAGTTTGTGCTGAATAGATTGGAAATATTGTATAAAAAACAAAAATTGTAATTATAATTTTATTTTGTTTCTATGCAGTTTAATAATTAATTAATAAAGTAATTATTCAATTAATAATGTTATAAATAGTTCATTTTGAACACCGATGCTTACATAGAACTATCAGCTAAATATTCCTTTTTTCTATAGTTCTATAATTATTGTCTAATTATATAATACTAGAAATTTTATATGGCAATAAATAAGATGTGTTTCATGAAACAATGAAAGTGTGATTAAAAATACCAATTCTTTTACATCATATTTTAACATTTTGCAGATTTAAACAATGATTAGAGTTTTCAAAAATCGATAATATTTTTTACAATTTTAACGTCATATTTAATACTTTGAGGACAATATTGCACAATTTTCATAAAAATATAATAATAAATATAATTTTAGTAAAAAGTTTATGATCAATTTTGAGGAAATAAAATAAATATTTTAATAAAGACTCCCAATTTAGTAGAATAATAATAAATGAACATTGCTGTAACTTGTTTAAACTAATTTAAATCAGCCTCAGTTATAGATTGTACCTAATAAATGAAAAACACAACAGTGACTAAAAAAAGTTCACATAATATGTCGTACCCCAAAGGTATCTTAGTATTATGGTGCGTTATGGGCACCATAAGATGCTAAGTTCACAGATGTTAAAACATTGTTTGTACAAATTTATGTTTTTACTTTTTTTTTTTAAATAGTATGTTTAGTTTTAGAAAAAATGTCTTTAACTATTTTACATATTAAAAAATAAAAATGAATAGTGTGACTTGCAATTATTTTGCAACTGACAATATTAATACTTCTTAGATTTTTGAAGTTGTTATTATTATTTATTATTAGCTATGTATGGTTTAATCATTAATCATTAGGTAGGTACTGGCATCGGTGTGCGCAGCCTGTTGTGGCAGATTGGGCCAAAGATAGGTACTTGAAACAAATTATTTTAGATGTTTTAAAATTACTTTCATTTACTCACCGGTCATCACATATTATACTGTTTCAAATGAAGGTATAATCAATATATTTATTCACAACTACTACTATGTAAGTGATCTTAGTTGACATCTATAATAAGTATGGTACAGCTCGCCGGATGGGACACAGCCATAGCCCATAGGGCATAGACCTATAAACTAATGGACTGCGCCTCCCTCACCACCCAGCCATCACTGAGTGGCGCCAATATAGAGTGAGTGAGAAAGAACCATAGACCTTTATGGTCAAAAAGAGAACGTGGGGGAAATACAGTATACGTCGTATTCCCCCACGTTCTCTTTTCTCTTTTCGTACCCCTGACCCCTCTCTCTAACGCTGTCCATTAGTTTATAGGTCTATGGACACAGCCCACCCCGTACGCACCTATGCCTATGGGTACTGGTTTATTGATTTTCAAAAAATGTAAAATATTATATTAACACGAGTAATTAGCATTTAAGTAGTATAAAAAGGTATGTTCTGCAACCGCAACCCATGCCCCCATGACCATTGCCTCATCCCATGACCCCATGACCATTGTATTATCCCATGACCCCATTATCCTTGCTGATCCGCACCCGCATCCCCGCATCAACATCCCGCTGCTGAGCGTTACTTATATTATTGTTATCACAAGTTATCATATGTTATCGTATTTTATCGCATGTTACGCCGCCGCCGCCCGAAAATAAGCTAAAAATTTTTTTCCGGATTCGAACCCGAATCCGTCGGTTTGGCATGCGATCACCGTACCACTGAGCCACCCCGTCACATATACCTTATGATAATAACTTGCCCTATTTAACAGGTACGTTAAATACATAAAACTGCAAAAGAAACATTTAATAATAGCTTGCAGCTGCGCGTATTGTCATTAGAAAATAGACATCCGTTCGCACGCTCGCCGAGCAATCAATAAATGACCATTATACCTATAGTATATCGAATAGATGATACCAATTACTGAAAAATACATTAACCCTAATAGCCTAATTATTATCATAGCCAGGATGTCTTAATAGCCACCTCTCATACACTAATAATACAAGTATCTGCCATATCGAAGAAGGGGCAGTTCACACGGCTATTATACTAATGTTTTATAACTATG
>CARXXK010001447.1:0-27085 GCA_949089665.1 Macrosiphum euphorbiae
TGAGGAGTCTTCTATCAACATTTATAATGTTAGCTATGAAAGGAAAAACTTTTATAAATTTCTAACTGAAAATTTCCAAAAAAAATTGAAGAATTCTCAATTTTAATATTTGATACACCTATATAATCATTAAAAAACAATAATTTTTGTTTCTGCTAAAAACGAAGAAATTAAAAAAAAAAAAACTTAAGTAATGCTAAAAAACTATTTATTTCATATGATTTTTCAATTTTTGCTGTTTTTGAACTGGGGGTGCTAAATTAAAGTTCAGGGGTGCTGAAACACCTCCAAGCACCCCCCTAGTTGCGCCTATGCTTATATCTAGATTTGCTATTTTGCTAAACTTTAATTCCTGATTCATGACTTATGAGTAATACCTAATTTCATAGAATTCAATAATTTACTTAATAAATATTTGCATGTATGGGTTTTTGTTGGTTTGTGTTAATAAAATTATAAAATGTATAACTTTTTGACTTTAAAACTTTAATGTAGTAATATTGTACAAGGTTATTCATACAAGCCTAATAGTTATTTTCTACTAATTTGTTTAAACATTGGTCACATTAATTAATAGACAATAGTGTATACCAATACCTTTAGAAGACGATTGAACCTCTGGCGTGGACCAAAATTCTGCAAGTAAAATGGCAGTCATAATTATATTGTATTGAGAGTATACACTTGTTGATAAACATTGGTCACATTAATTAATAGTGTATACCAATACCTTTAGAAGACGATTGAACTCATTTAAACCTCTGGCGTGGACCAAAATTTTGCAAGTAAAATGGCAGTCATAATTATATTGTATTGAGAGTATACACTTGTTGAAAATAAAAGTACCTATGTGAGTGTTTTAAACAAATAGTTGGTACCTATAATGATATAACTTTTTAACAACTTTTTAAAGGACTGTAGTTATATTTTACAAGGTTATTTGCACAAAACCAACTATTTTTAACCAATTTGAGCATATGAATACTTTTTAAAGTAATTTGTTTAAACATTAGTCTCATTTAATAATAGTATAGCGAAATAGTAAATAGTAAATATACATATAATTTATTATTCGATTGCACCTCTTGTACGAACAATGTTCACTAAGTTTAAATTGTGAAGTATGTTTTTATTAGGCATTTATTAAACTGCTGACTTTCATAAATTCTATATTTCTATAGATACCTACCTATATTGGATATTAACGAATAATGAATTTGCTTTCAAATTTAGTTTATCATACATAACTTAATAGCTCAATCATTGTAGTATAATAAAATTTACTAAATAACGACAATAATGTATCATTTTATTAGTGAATATTGATCCTTACATATCAAAATTGTACACAGTTCAAATGTATTCACATTTATTAAAACTAAATTAGGTTTTAAAATGGATAGTCTTTCTGTAATAATGAATTTGCTTTAAAATGTATTTTACCATGCATATCTTGCATATTCCTTGCTAATTTGAATATACTAAAATGTACTAAATGGTTCAACAATTATTTGTCTTTATATCCTTTCTTATGAAAATTGTACACATTTCAAATCTATATTTATTTATTAAAATTAAGTTAAAAGTTTTAAAATTGCCCTAAATCCAGAATGAAAATGCTTCTAAAAAAATATTCAATCCCGGTCTAAAAACAAGTATAACCTAACCTTATTCACCACTGAGAATATATTACGATAATTTTTACTGGTGCAATTGACATATTTAAAATACTTGATAATTATGTTTGATGTCATGATTAGGACTTTGATGTTGTTATAATTAATTAATAAGGTTACAAGGTTTCTACTTATTAGAGCAAAAAAAAATTTCATAAAAATGTAGTTTAAAAATTAAATTGCTTACACAAATGTGATATACATATTTTACCAACACTGTGTAAATATTGTGTGACTTCCATGTGATGATCCATGCTACAGATGTTAAACCCTCCTATGGGCCTATCGTTTTTTTTTTTTTTTTTGCTTAAGCCATTGGAGCAATAGGTACAATTATTTAAAAAAAAAAAGGAAAAATTGATAATACATTAATAATAATTAAATACATTTTTAATAAATTCAGTCAAAATTGTCTTGTTCTAGACTTCTAGAGTATACATATTTGCTCATATTTGTATGCGTATATGTTTGTGTTTAAAGCTTTTAAGTCTCTAAGTCTAGCCATAACCTTTAGTCTTTAGTAAATGAATTATTAATTTTAATAAAATTAATGTAACAACATCCAAGCCCTAGTTATTATAATTTAATATTAGATTGATCATATCTTAATGTTGTGAAAAGGTGATGTTCTTTCAAAATCTGTTTGATTTTATATGCATCATTCAACATTATGTTGAACGCGAGGTTTAATCATACAAGTTTTTGAAATCAATGTTGTCATTTTGCAGCGTTTAGAAATGATATACATATTTAATATTAAGTTTATTCAAACATAATATGAAAGTATAGGTATGTAAGTATGTTATTAGTCTTACCAAGGCTCGGAACTTTAAGCATTTGCATATTTGTTTAGAAAGTGCATATTGAAAATCTGATTCGATACAAATTTGATTCATAGTAAGTATATTACAAATACAAAAATGTTTGTTGCATAATTTTGAATATTTCGTGATTTTTTGTACAAATTCGCATATTTTAGGTATAAAAAAGGTATGGTTATATGCAAATGATATCATAGAATTAACGTGAACAATTTTTTTTTTAGAAATTTATACTTTTATAATGTTTGACAAAATAAATTAATTCATCAACGGCTATTTCTATTGCTCCCAAAAATAATATTATAATCTTTATATCTATTACTGAGAACTTGTAATAGTGATCGCTGACCGGCCCGTATTTATTTTTATTCAAATTTACCACTGGATTAATATTTTGTACCACGATATAAATAAATTGTATAATCGTAGGTAATTAAATACATAAGCGTGCGGTGTTAATTTTTTTTTAAATTCTTCTAAATTTTTTTTCAGACACCTACCTAATTTAAATTTTTAAATTTTGTATGTAAAATGTGTTTTATTCAATAAATTGCATATTTTCCAAATTTTTACTGCATATTTTTAAGTTCCTAGCCTTGGTTATTATTTATTATTTAAATTTATAAAATATGAATAGGCACCTAGATTAGTCAAAAATACAGATACAGGTACCTAACCTATTTGTATACATTTTAAATAATTTTATGCAGTATAATAACATTTATACAACAATTTGGTATAATTAGCTATTGCCTATTTGTCAACTGAATGATATTTATTTCTAATTTTATATTATAAATAATAAATATTATGTAAAATTATTGAGGACACAAAACCCGTTCCATGGCAATATAGCATTGATTATAAATAAAACAATATCCAATATACATAATATGTAGACGGTATATTATTATCTAATGCATTGTTTTTTTTTTTTTATTATCAATAGAATCATGTGGCTTGACCTTTGTAATATAAAATTAAATTAAGATAACAAATACACGTTTTATTACTAGTAAATTGGTAGTTTGATAGAGTACAGATTATAAAGGTTGTAGGTACAACAATACATCGGCGTAAAACAGAAGCACAAAGTATATTATTATTTTTATTCATTGATCATTGATGGCATTTTTACAAATTAAATACAAAATTTGAATGTAAATAGCTTCTTTAATTATCAACCAATAATTATGAATGATACGTCAAAATTCATTAAAAAAAAAATCCTGTAGGAATCATATTTCAAAAATATAGATTCCCATTTGGATTTTAAAAGTTACCCCTAAAATCTCCCCCTTTTAACTAATAAAATAAAAAATTAATATCAAATTAGTTTTGAGTATGTGATTCAAATAAGTTTTCACATAGGTCATTTTTTCCTAATTTGAGTAGATCATGCTCTTCCCTCCGCCGGCGGCGAGACCGGTCCTCCCCCCCCAGCGGCGAGGGAACCCAGATGCCCGTGAGCAGGCCCCACGAAAGCACTCGGGCCGAGTCTGAGGCCCGAGTGCTGTGTCGTTGGTGGCCTGTAGTCTAGCCACGATGAGGATGGAAGTGAGTAATATTAAAATTATTTATATATATACTATGTAATATACATGTTAGTTATGAATGTTGTTAAATACATTGTTTATAGAATAATGGCTTTATAGTTCTCTTTATTTTCTAATTCTAATTTGTTTTTGTATATATTTTCAGAATGCAAAATAAATTATTATTTACAACAATTATTTATAAGTGTTTTTTTTTTGTATACATAACCTAACCTAAGTTATCATAATTATATAAGTTTGCACAACTCTCCTTTAAAATGGAATGCATAGGCTCGAACAAATTACTGCTGGTACTATTGGTTAATGAATAATACTAAAGACAACATTAATTGTTAACCAATGTCTTATTGTAGGTAAGGGTAGCCTAAATGTGTATAGGGCAATAAAATAAGTAAGAAATAAATGAAACTTTTCAAATGTAGTTACTAATTAAACATGGGTATCAATTAATGTTATTATATATTTATCTTAATATATAACACATTAAACTCAATACAATTAAAATTATAATAATAATAAATAAAATAAAAATTATATAAAGTAGTATATAAATGATATGTATACTAAATTTTTGCATGCCAACCACCTAAAAATGATGACAAATAATACAATATTTTAAGGATAGTTTCACCATTTGAGGATATCACATGTATATGTAGTTTTCATGTTTTCTTGCCAACGTGAAGGTTAGTATATTATATAAAAAAATATAAGGTGTGAATTGCAGTAATTAAACTTGGTAATACATATACAGGTTGTCTCAAACAGTACTGACATATGGAATAACTTTTTTGGTATTCGATATTTTTTTTTTTTTTTTGTTTTCTGTTTTATTTGTAGACGCTTGCGCTACATGATTTATATATAAAAAAAATTTTTACTTTTTTAATTCTGAAAATAAAAAATTTAAAATTGTATAAAAAATGTATTTGAAAAATTCAAAATAGCCAATTTATAAACCCGATTTTTAGAAAAATTTTGATGGTTCAAATATTTATAAAAGTGTTGCCGTTAATTTTCTACAATTTATTTAGTTTTTGGAAATATGAATAATTTTTTCCTTTATCATACCAAAATAATCAACAATCATCAGTCATCACTGTCTGTTACTAGTATTAATGACTATTATCGATTTATTTTGTTTATCGAGTTTTCATATGTTTTCAGTTATCATTTACTAATATCGTTGATGACAAATCACAAAATACCTGTTATCAAAATGCCTTATAAACTATAAAGTTATAGTACTTTTATTATTTTTTCCTCTGATTTTCGTCAGTATTAGCAATCAGTATAATTGAATCATTTGAGTTCTATTAAATAAATTATTATATTATTAATAACTGTTATTATTTTAGTAAGCTTGTTATTATTATTCAAAAATTCTCGTTATTGTTTTATCAATGTACCCACCAATTCACCATTTATCATTTTAACGTCTATCAAATTTGAGGATTTGTTTCATGTGTCCAAACACTGGAGTGCTTGAAACTGTAAATGCTTTATGGATTATTCATGATAAATTTGTCATGGGATTATTTATGTATTACTCACCAAAAAAAAATCAAGTTGAACAGTATCTTACAATACAAGAGTGACACAAATGTTAAAATCGGTCACATACAGAATAAGGTATCATGTCCACATCCATATGTGGCGTAACTACAGAATATTTGCAAAATAATTTCCACGTGGTTTCAAGAAATGTTCCACAAAGTAAATTGATATACATTTCTTAGAAATTAATCACCATCACGGCGCATCACTTACAAAAACAAAATTAGTTAAACGAAGTTACCACACTATTGGAGACGTAAGTATACATAATAGTTATTTTTTCGGTGGTTTTACGATAGGATGTCTGCAATTTAAATTATTTTGACAATAACATCAACAAACTATTTATGGGTACTAATAAACTATAATACATTTTTTTCTTTGATGAAAAAACTACAAAATTATTTAATTTTTTTTTTTATTAAGGAAATAAATGTTGTTTTCTCCAAAACTCTTTAAATGCGAGTAAATCAATCAATAATAACAGTCGAATTTGAGTATATTGTAACTATATTTCCCAATTGGATCAGCAAATGAAAATTTATATTTTCTGATACATGTTATGTGAACATTTAAATAAGTATGGAATAATAAATACTTATGTTGTACATTTTTGAACAGACTACACAATAGATAAGTAAGTACGAATATTTTTAACAATAAAATAATTAAATCTAATAATTATATTATCCCTCTTTTTACAGTAGCTTTTATGAAACATGAAATATCAAGTTGGACTACCACTTTTGTAAATTATGCAGATGAAACTTTGGTTGTATATTTAAAGTAATTAGGTTAAGTTATTGAATTGTAATAAAATAACTAAGACTCATGAGATTTTTTTACATTTAAAATGGATAGTTTAATATTTTTCTAATATGAAACTTCTATGCTATATTTGAAGAAATGTATAACATGAAATACCTACCAGTTTTTTTTCATTCTCAAATTCAGATACATAGTGACTGTTCTCATTATTAAGCCTTTGGGACTTAGTTTTAATGAATGACAATTCTGTAAATAATTATTTTATGTTCATGTAGCATTGTAGGATTTACACTGTGGTTTAGTATAAAATCATATTTTATACAAAAATCACTTAACAAAAAGTTATCTAAAATATTTAAATTGTACATAGATGACTTAAAGTGTCCCGTTAACAAATTTAAGAACTATTTAGGTATAAAAAAATTCCAATTAGGACAGTTGATTTTCAACATTGTTTTTCCATATTTTAAATTAAACAACTAAGAAACTTAATATTTCAGAAATAAATTGTCACACTGATAAAGTAAACCTTTTTAGTCTATTGCAACTCACAAAAACATTCTAACCTAGATATGAGTAAACTTTCCATCTATTAAGATAAGATTTATGGATCAGTATTTTAATAAACATTTTCAAAAAATATCCAAGAGTAAAATTATTAAGTTCTAAATAGTTGTACAGTAATACAACATTCATAGCCCTCAAAATAAATTGTAATCTACAGTAGTAAATATAAAAAGTGTAACAGAATGACCTGACAAATAAAAATTAAAAATTGATAATAGTAAAAACATACGACAAAAGTTATTAAAATGCCATGAATAATAAATAATTTAAGAAATATATTTTATTTATTTATTCCTTAAAAATATTGATATTTAAAAAAATGATTGTAAAAAATAAACTATTTCAATTAAATAAACATTTTTACCTTCAAAATTAGACAAAGTATAAAAAAATGTTAAACTTTACTTGTAGCACGAGCATTTATAAATGATATACATACATATTATGTATTGATGTATACATATAAAAAAAGTGGTAAAATATTGATTAGAACCAAAGTTTTTCATGTGTTAGCTTATTATGTTACACTTTGTTACTACTTATGTTCATTAAATTTTAATTAATTTATGTTGAGTTGTGGACATGTCAAGTGTTAATATTTTTTATTAGATGTGAACATACCCAAATTCTGCAAATATTTGTATTACGGAAATTTGTCTATATTCTAATGAAACTATTGATAACTAATGTGTTCATTACCTTTTATAAATTATTACCTTTTTTTTACATAATGAGATAAGTCAGAAGTAGATGAATTTGGGAGTGAATCCTATTAATTATTATTAGATTTAAGTTTATTTAGAATTTTATATATTTATTTAGACTGTTATACCTACATTTATTTAATAAGTAAATTTTTAGGTAAAAATAACTGTTACCGATTTGTTTTTATCATTGACACCACCTTTTTTATCCTCACATGTCAACAATTTTTGTTTAAGCAAATTCTAAAAAATAAAAGCAAATACTTCTTAGTATACATGTATACATGTATAATGTGCCGACTACTTATACTAATGTAGAGTATTCTGACATGATAGAAATGTTTTATACTAGTGGTAAAAGTACAGTTCAAACATGTCGCTTATACCTACAAAAATTTCCCGAAAGAAGACAACCGTCACGATCCACGATTACAAATGTTGTACAAACATTAAAAGCTACAGGTAATATTAAAAATGTATGGTCAAAGTATTATGTATTATAACTAATTTATTCAATTTTAACATTTATGATTTTATAAATTAAATAAATAAATAAATTGGTCGGGCCATATTTTTATGATGGCACTCTAAGTGGGCAACGTTATTTAGAGTTTCTAGAAAATACATTGCCGTTATTGATGGAGTGTATCCCTCTTGAAATTCAGAAAACAATGTGGATACAGCAAGATGGTGCTTCTGCTCATAATGCAAAAGTAGTAATAGATTACTTGAACCAGCATTTTCCACAAAGTTGGTTAGGTACCCGTGGTCCACTGGAATGGCCTCCACGATCTCCTGATTTAATTCATTTAGATTTTTTTATGGGGTAACTTAAAAGATAACGTTTATTCAGAACAGTCGACTTCTCTGAATGATTTAAAAGAGCGCATCACTAAAGCATGTAAAAAAGTCACATCACAAATGTTAAAGTCGGTCACATCGTCAATATTAGAGCGATATGAAAAATGTACAGAAAACGATGGTGGGCATTTTGAAAATTATTTAAAATAGATATTAGGTAGCAACTGAATTAACTGATTACTGAACTAAATATTGTTGATGCATGTATGTCATTATTGTATTATTGTTATTAATTCTATTAAACCTTTTTAAACGTAGTAACATAAAAGTTTTTTTTTACTATAACCTAAGTACCTAACCAGTAATTTTATTATCTCAGTAATGCTCTTATCTATTTCTGTGCATTAGCTGCCGGTGTAAATGGTGATAACTGATAAAAACTCTTAGGAAAATAAATAGTGATTACTACAATACTACGTCTAGTCAGGTACCAGTGATGACTGATGAATGATGATTGTTGATTATTTTATTATGATATAAAGGAAAAAATTGTTCATATTTCCAAAAACTAAATAATTTGTAGAAAATTAACGGCAACACTTTTATAAATATTTGAACCATCAAAATTTTTCTAAAAATCGGCTTTATAAATTGGCTATTTTGAATTTTTTAAATACATTTTTTGTAACATTTAAAATTTTTTATTTTCAGAATTAAAAAAGTAAAAAATTTTTTTTTATATAAAACATGTAGCGCAAAGCGCTACAAATAAAACAAAAAAAAAAAAAAAAAAAATATCGAATACCAAAAAAGTTATTCCATATGTCAGTACTGTTTGAGACACCCTGTATATATTATATAATATAACGTTATATGTATGTTTTAAGAAATTGACATTGTCTTAACAATCGACACACCTAGCTCCTACTAAAACTCTTAGCTTTCAAATGTCTATCAAATTTGTGCATTCAAACTACTTATATATATATATATATATTTTTAATATTATTGATATACATATTTTAACTAATAATGAAAGTATGTGCATTCTCATAACAGTCTAATGTACCTATATTTATTGTACATTACTTTTGCTTAGGTAGGTAAATTTTTAAATTATTAAATTAAATAATAATTACATTGAAAAGGATATCTATAGATATGCATATAATAATATGGTAGTATAATGCAAAGAAAAAATTTTGAAAAAAGAAAGGAAAAAAATCATTTTTTGAATATTAGAATCTCAAGCACTTGAACCATTTCTGAGTTTTGCGTTTCCATATGGGTTATTGAATAATACTGAAGGCAACATGTAAAGTCGTACTAAAGTAAAAAAAAAAAAAAATGTAATTTTCCAAATGTACTTATTAATTACTGCATTTTTTACTACATACATTTTAAACACAATAAAGTTTAAATTTTAATATACATAACATTAAACACAATAGTAAATAATTATATATATATATATATATATATATAGTAAAGTTTAAAAAAATAGAATATAAATGATACTTATGTATTTATTAACACAATAATATGTATAAATCATGTATAATACATTTTTGCATACCAACGACATAATAAAAATATTACAATATTTTAAGCATTGAAGGAATTTAAATTCAATTTATTATAATTTTATAACACATAATAATGTATATATGTAGTTTTCTTGTTTTGAAATTTGCGATATTTACGTGATTAACATAAGTAAAAAATTTTGACAGCTTTCCTGTTAACTTATTCACTATTAACCTAATCCACCATCTAACATCCACCAATATAACATCCTTAACACAAATCCTCTATCCTTATCACTAATCCACTATCCTTATCACTATTTTTATCACAAAACCACTATCCTTATCATAAATCCAATATCTATATTATCTAAATATCTATATTTTGATGTAGAGGTTTTTACGGTTTTTTTTTGGTTAAAATCCAATAGATATTTCATCTGTGGTGTAAGTAGGTATAACCAATTGTTAGTAATTATAAATAGTTATAAAATCGTAGACCTAAATTTTGGAGTAATGACGTCGAGGAAGGTGACTCAGTAGTCAGATTTCTTACGAAATGTTTTGAATTTTTTTCACATAATTCATAACTTAATTTTGCGTTGTCGGTGACTGTAATGGACGCTGTCCCGGCCGCACGTTGCCTACACGGATAACATAGATGACTGACCTTCTAGACACCAATAAATTCAGACGGTGGCTATATGATTTGCATGGACAACCGAAATATTTTGAATTTTCTTCACTTAATTTATTCTTTATTTAATTTTGCGTTTTCGGTAACAGTAATGAACGTCGTCCGCGATTCGATGCAGTCGGATTGCATACCTGATGACGTCACCCGGCCGTCGCACATTGTCCGCTATCCGTCCAAGTCGGATAGCCTACTCCTATTATTATAGCGAATGTCATTCGAGGTGACTGACCTGCTAGACACCCTAAAAAATACGGCGGCTATATGATTTGCATGGACGTCCGAAATTTTTTAAATACTTTTCAAGTAATTTATTACTTTTTTTGCTTTTTCGGTAACAGTAATGATCTAGACCAGCCGTCGAGTATTGTCGGATTGCCTTCCAGGGTGACTACGACCAAAGTCGAGGAAGGTGATTGACCCGCGAAAACTTGACTATGGCGAACGTCATTCGAGGTGACTGACCTGCTAGACACCCACAAAAATACAACGACGATTTATAATTTTATATTTATAAAATTATAACTCGGACAATTAAAAACGAAAATATCCCCCGATTTGCTATGCAACACCTCCCCAAGTGGGCCACAGGGTTAAAAGAATTGCATTTTTGTTGCACCAAGTCACCGAGCGGGGTCACTCGCTCGCTGCCCTCGCTCGGACAATTAAAAACGAAAATATCCCTCGATTTGCTATGCAACACCTACCCAATGAGCGGCATTATAGTAGTGTTGCGCGCATGCGTATAAACGTAAAATCGAAAACTTTGGAAGGCCATAACTTCGAAACTAAGTAGTAAGTGAGAGCCACAAATTCTGATTGCACAATCGTTATTAACTCGATGAGTTACATAAGTTTCGATAAAAAAAATTCAAAATGGCGAGGGGGTGCTAAACTGCAATTATGCCTTATTTATTAAGATAGATAGTTACAATTTATTTTAATTTAAATTATTACTTCAAATTTCAAAAAATAAAAATAACTTAAAAAAAAAACTTCAAATATATTCACGTGTAAAGTAGGTATCGATTATTTACAATCAAATAATTTAAGAATTTTGTTATACCTAATTAAAAATTCCTAGTCGTAGAAACTTGAAATATACACCAGTTGTTTAACTTGCCATTTTCTGTACATGATTTAATTTTGAGATATTCAGGCCATTAAAACATAAACCACTTTTTTCACCACCCTGTGGAAAATATATATCCTAGTCTGACAAATCATCTTCGTTGATCGTTCAGAATCGTTTTTCGTATACATTCCAGAGGTCCACTTGATACCTACTATATAGCAGGGTCAGAGTGTTAACCACTTTACTAATCTTTTATTATATTACAATTACACATTATAATATATACAAGTTAGAATTATTTATAATAATGTTGGTACTTATTCATTGTAATTTCTATACCATTATTTGGTCTCGTGTGTAATTATTATTTCCAGTGGTTTGTGGGTTATTTTGAAGAAGAAAATAAATATTCAGTAATTCCTAATAATTGGATTAGTCGTCAAGACAATAATATAGTGTACTGTCAATGGCCTAGAAAGCAAAAAGTCACAACCGCTATGTTATCTAACGCTATAGAGCCATTCAGTAACTGGTCGTTGTATCCAGTGAATTTAGTGGAAGGATTATGTTTTGGTATGTATAAAAATTAAGCTTAAATATAATGTAAATAATATCTTAGCCCTTAGTTTCTATGTATAGTGAAGTGATTGGTATTTGTTAATATTCTCCCATGATAAAATGCACCAGAGAACTAATTTATTTTAAATTAAGGTAATATTTTATTTATTTAGAAATTGGTATGTACAATTATCAGGATTAAAAGATTTTACTTTGTTTCTATTAAAATGTATAGGTAAGTATAATAATATGATGCCTCCAATTGGTAAAAATGTGAAAATGTTCATTCATGAATTATGAAACATTCATGAAATGTACTTAATATAAAATTATATAAATTATGTATTTGTTTACCTCAATATACAAATTACAAATTACTGTTTTTATCTTATATTTTTGAACATACTGTGAAGTAACACAAGTTTTTTTTTTTTAACAAAATAGAAAATTTTTAGTGAAGAAAATAATGGCTCTTTTAATGTATTTAAAAATGTTTTTCAGTACGTATGTGATGTTAGTTTCTATAATACTTAGCATATAATATTTATAATTTTTATTATTATATTCAATATTTTTATTTCCAAAATCTTAGCATAAACACATAATGTGTTTGTTTAAAAAAAATATGTGTAGATAACTATAATTGTTGCTACTACATATTATCTATAGCTTAGGTAGTTAAAAAATATAAAAATATACCTATTATAATATTATGTTACATATTATATGTGAACAAACATAATTAATATAATAATACATTTTGATTTTCCATAGATAATTATGATAATGCTGTGAAAAAAGAAAGGGAAATATTCCTGTCGGCTTCGGAATCGGACCGTGGTTGTAAAAGTTACAAACCTAACTTTTCATCAAGAAAACAACTTTTTAGTAATAGTGACAATATTGTTGATAGTGGTAAGTATCTTTATATAATTAGTTATTAATGTATTTAATTAAAATATTATTTATTAGTTATAAGTTATAACTTAAAAGAAAATATGAAATATTATTAAATTTATATTTTGTTATTTACATATTCGTTAATTAATAAATATAGGCTACTGCACCCAATTATTAATAGGTGTAGCTAATTGACAATTTAATATAATGAACGAATTTACACATTATTTACATAAGTTTTTAATTGTATATACCTATTACTTCTTAAGTACTCATCACCTAGGTACACTACAAGCATGACCTTATAGAGATAAGCAAACACATATAAACAATTTACCTATATGTAACAATGCTTTATTGCCAAAAAAAAAAAAATAATAAATTTAAAAAAAAACAAATAAATAAAAATGTGTTGAATCTAATCTATATTCTAGGTATATTAATTTATTAGTAGTATAAATACTAAAGCTATATTAAATATATATTTGAAAATAAATATAGGTATTCATAGCTCAGCGTAGAATAAATAAAAATCAAGTTTTTAAATTATTAATTAATAACTCCTTATTTTTGATACAATTATATAAGAACTATTTACTATTCTAAGTTGGATTACTGTAATAAATATAATAATTCAACAACAATTAGTTTGGTATTAAAAATTAAAAGTTGAACAATAACATTAATAATATTTCTTGTAATTTATTTCTTATTCAATCGACATATTTGTAGATAGCAGTAATGATGATGTACCAATAAAAGTTATGAAAAAACAAGACAAAAAAAAAAGTGTAGCAACTAGCTCAATTATTGATATCCCAGAAGTGTCTTATAATTTCAGCATTGAATCAAATTCAAATATATCATTGGGATCCATGTCTTCTGCTAGTAAATATATATATCTATCTATTTTTAATTACCCATTTGTATAGATTAATGATAAATTGTTATAAAATTAAATATCCAAAATTCCAAACAATTTTTAATTGTATTTTTATATTTAAAATTACCCCTGTATTGTATTATATTGTTCTGTGCTAATACAGAACATTATAGCTTATAGAGAAATATTGGGTATTATTCAATATACAATCATATAGAAGGGTCGTGTGTGATATTGTTATTACTTAATAACTTAAATCAGTTTAATTTTTATTTTTAGCCAAAAATAATGATGAATATTCAAAACCATGTGAAACCAAAACTTTAGCTTCTACCTCATCAAATATCAACCAAAATATTTTGTATGACATTGATCAGAGTTCAAACATTTCTCCTGCACCCTTAGAACAAATTCCTAGCAGTGGCGCTTATATGTTATGTAAGTATTATCTTAAAAAATTATTTATATCACTATAATTAAGTAAATACATTTATCTATTGTGCAACTACAAATAAACTTGTTTTAAAACATTGTTTAGCAGCAATGAACACATTACTAAATATGAACGAACAAAATGTAAATGATTATCAGTCTGGATGTCTTAACTATTCTGAAAACACAAACACAGTTCCAATTTCACAATTTTCAACACCTCGTCCAATATTATCTGCCTCAGCTATACTTAGAAATGATGCTAAAAAATTTTCTGTTAATATTGGTAAGTTGTGGTTATGTTTTAATTTAAAGGTATTTTTTTTTAAAATGTATTTATGCCCTGTTTTAACTGTCATATTTAAATTTAAAAAATACATGTACTAATTTTACTTTTATCATTACATTTAGTAGGTAGTATAAGTATTTAAAAATAAATTATATTTTTATTACAGATACTGATCAGACAAACATATTAAAACTTATTTACGAACAAGGTATTGAGACTAATTCATATTTAAAACGACTGGATGGAAGAATGGATCGTCTAGAACAAACAATAAAAAATATGTCTGGTACCCAGAATAATAATAATTATGCTATAGATAATGCATTTTTATCTATATTCCCTTTGAAAGACATTGACTCTTTGAAAGAGTTTGACATTCGCATAACAAATGATCCAGATTTTAAACTCAATGTGGTAAGAATATTAAATATTTTTAATTTTGTTTTATTAATTTGCATCTCATATATGATGGTCAATATGTTAAAAGAAAAAAATTGTTTTGGTTACCTACTTTATTATTTACTAACGCATACATTATTTGAAGTAAAGTCCTTTTAAAGACATGGAAATTACAATTTTTTCAGACAACTTTTATGACTAGAATAGGAGGTACTGATGTCAAGAATTTTATTAAACGTGTGTTGCAAAGAATAATTAGTAACGAACTGTCTTCTAAATGTTCATGGACAGGGTTTCGTAATAACTTCAGACTTGAAAATATTTTGTTTATGAGTATCATGAAAGGTACATATTCTAAATATTGCTTTTAATAACTTGTGTCAAGTTTCTATTTTTGTTTGTTTATTTATGTTCTAGACTTATCAAGGGAAAAATTTAACTCATCAGATATTGATTTTGAATTGCATATTAAAGACTGGTTTAGACATGGCGCACAGCG
This sequence comes from Macrosiphum euphorbiae, assembly GCA_949089665.1. NCBI lineage: Eukaryota > Metazoa > Arthropoda > Insecta > Hemiptera > Aphididae > Macrosiphum > Macrosiphum euphorbiae. The sequence goes on from CARXXK010001447.1 coordinate 15,706, forward strand.
ATTTATTAGAGATCAACAAAATAAATTATAATTTTTCCAATAAGTCTTATCGTTAAAAGTAAACAACAGTATAATCTTATATTTATTTAATTAATATTAATTTGTATAGTTTAGTATATGTATATAGTTTTTATACAACTAAAATATTTTTAAGATAATATTCAGTAAATAATTATAAATAGGTACCTACCTACTTAAAATATAATATAATATAGACCTGCTATAACTTTTTTGAGTGATTGTAGAATTTATATTTTGTTTGAATAATATTTAAATTTATAGATTACATTTTCTGTTATAGTTGAAAAAAAGAAAACCTTTTCATGCTATGTCCAAAAGAAATTTCAAGCGATGTCTTGAAGCTGATAAGAAAACACCTAACTTAAATTTTAATAATAAATCAAATCTTCTGAACCAAACTACTAACTGTGAGTATTTTGATGTGTCACAAGATCAGTGTTCTACAAATGTGTGTAACCCATTAACTGCTCAAACTACTCAAACTACAATGTATCCCAGTTTACAAGACAATTTGAATCAATCCAATGAATTAACTGCAGTATGCTTAACCAATTCTCCAATTGAACCTATTAGTTCTGAAAATATTACTCTTAAGGATAAATTGCGGCAATTAATTTGTGACTATCATATTTCACATAACTGTGTAAATAAACTTTTGGAAATTCTTAGATCTGAAGGACTTGATTTGCCAAAAGATGTAAGAACTCTATTTCAAACCCCAAAAAATCACTCAATAATAAATGTTCATCCAGGTACATATATTCATATTGGTATAGAGTTTATGATTACACCTCTTTTACTTGCACATGTCGAACAACTTAAAAATACTACAGACATACAATTGGGAGTAAATATTGATGGAATGCCAATTTCTAGAAGCTCTAAATCAAATTTATGGCCAATTTTAATTTCAATAGTAAATATTCCAATATTATCAAAATATGTTATGCCGGTTGGAATATATTATGCTAGATTTAAAAAACCATAATCAATTTTTGAATATTTAGACTCTTTTATGACTGAAATGAAAAGTATTATTTCTAATGGCCTATGTTTAAATGGTAAAATTTACAATTTTTTTATAAGCCAAATAATTTGTGATGCTCCAGCAAAGGCATTCATGTTAAATGTTAAATCTTTTAATGCCTATCATAGTTGTAATTATTGTATTGAAGAAGGCACGTTTATTAATGGTCGGATGTCATTTTTAGGAGTATCCTCTCCTTTAAGAACTGATGATTCATTTAGGTCAAAAGAAGATGAGGATTACCATAAAGGATCTAGTCCTTTAGAAGGTTTTCCAATTAATATAGTATCAACTGTTGTTCTAGACTATATGCATTGTGTCTGTCTTGGGGTCATGAAACGTTTACTTACTTTTTGGGTAAAAGGAAAAAAACCTATTAGGTTTAAAAGTCCTGAAATAGTGTCTGATATTTCTTCACAACTGATTGACATGAAACCATACTTTCCTTCAGAGTTTAATAGATTACCGCGAAGTTTGGATGAATTAGAATTTTTTAAAGCTACAGAATTCAGGACCTTTCTTTTGTATACATCTTTAATTGTATTAAAAGGAAGATTAGCAAAACCATTTTTTCAACATTTTATGTTATTTCATTGTGCCATAAAAATTTTAATAAGTAATGATTTGTATATCACACATAATACTATAGCCAAAAATTTACTTATTTCATTTGTCTCTCAATATCCTACCTTATACGGTTATGAATATGTTACATATAATGTACATGGATTAATTCATTTGGCTGACTTCGCACTTCAACATGGTCCTCTCGAAAAGTTTAGTGCATTTAAATATGAAAACTATTTACAAATTATGAAAAAAACTGTTAAAAATGCCAGGTATCCACTACAAGATGTATACAATAGAGTAGTTGAATTTCAAAACGTTCAAATTAAAATTGCCCCAAATTATCCTATACTGAATAACGAAATAGACTATGACCATAGACTATACTACAGAGATCCTACAGTAACTTTATATGAGCAAGTTATTCTTGATAAATTTGTTGTCAGTACAAATAATATTCGTAATAAATATTTTATTTTAGATAACAACGAAATTGTACAAATTCAAAAAATTGGTAAACGCCAAGATGGCTCCATTTTTCTAGAAGTTATAAAATACAATAATTTAACTATAATGTTTGAAACACCAATTTTATCTACTGTTGTAGGCTCATTTTATGTCGACCTTACATCTGTATCAAATTCTTTTTATATAAATTTAATAAACTTAAAACATAAATGCATTTTTATACCTATATCTGATACAAAGGCAGTTGCCTTATTAGTATTACACACATAGTAACCTCATTATTATTACATAATTATTATTATTATATTATTATAATTATCATTATTATTATTTTTATTATTATTATTATTATTATTATTATTATTAATATTATTATATTAATATGTACTTTTATTATAAATTGAATACAAATACATTTTTGTGTTTTTATGCAAAGGAAATTGCCTCATTGTCATTAATATTTAATTTTTTTTAATTATATGTATGTATATTATGTTATTAAGTATAAATATTTTTTTTTGTAATAACAAATAAAAGTTTAATGTTTTAACAATTTTTAATTACATTTCTTATTTCCTACATAATGATAAAATAACAATTACTAACACAAGGGATAAAATAAATATAAGGATATTATTGTTCAAACATTGTGGTTCCTCAACAACTAAAAAAGAAAATTTGAAATTTTTTTTACATTTTACACCACTTTATTGTACTATGGCTTCCTTTCCACAATATGTAAACATTTAAAAATTATTATAGGTAATTTCCCTAATTATTATAAATACTATTACCAGCAATATAAACAACTTAATATATATGTATAATAAAATTTCTATAAAACTATTATAGAATTATTAGGATTGATCTAAAAGCTGTTTTTTTGCTACCAATAGCAACACTACCATTAAATCTTAGGAGAGTAAATTCTTGTCTATGGCCCCACCTTAGCATTATACAAAAGGTAAAATATTCTTTTAGGTGGGACTAGAAGTAATAAGTTTGGGGGGCTAAGCCCCATGGACCCCCTAGTTGCACTTATGCTAACTACTAATCAACATAAATTTCAAACTAGTTGCAGTGTTAATATTTTAAAAATAATAATAAAAGTCTGTACTTTCTCAGAGAAGTCCATGTGAAGTAAATATAGCCGGTTAATTAAGCACATAAGAGAGTTTATTATTATATATTTGCGATGATACATAGAAGTTTAAGTTTTGTTTATTAATTATTAAAAGATGTAAATATACATCCAAAAGAAGTTGAATGAGAAGATATTTGCGAAGTCCTATAGATATCCCATTTTAACATCCCATTTATAACATCACTCAACCTGGCGTTTGGCATCCGAGAGATATCTCTGAGATAGCGTGAGGATCTAGTTTATAACTTCTCATGTTACAAGGTAATAACTATGCGAAGTCTATGTGATTGGTTTTTGCACAGAGGGTTTCGCTTCTAAATCGCTCTACTACCTACTATAAACGACAAAAACTATTAAAATTAAACGTGGCCGCCCGACTTGCTAGACCAGTAGTTCTCAACCTTTTTTGATTCATGTCACCTTTAGCCACTAGAATCAAACACTGCGTCACCCTAACTAGGTACCTACACGTGTTTATCGGACCAAAAGATTAAATATAAATAATACAAAATATTATAAAGATACGAACTTTGAGGTATGTTATGTACATGACAGTGGTGGTATAGGTGTATAATATATTTATTATAAGAAATAATATGATTGTTTTCGAAAAAATTTATTTTTATAATTTTTTTTTCTTTTCTTGTTAAAATTCTGCATCACCCCTAAGCTAGGCCCATGTCACCCCGGTTGAGAACTACTGTGCTAGACACTCAACAAATCACGGCGACTATATTAGGACTAGCACGGGCGCCCGAAATGTTATTATTTATATACATTTGATTTACGTCATTTGGCGTTTTCATGCCTTGACCCGGACGTCGCACTATCCGACGAAGTCAGATTGCCTACCAGGGTTGCTACGTCCAACGTCGTGGAAGGTGACTGACCTGCTAGACACCAAAACATTTACCAATTTTTTTTCATGTGACCTATTACTTAATTTTGCGTCAGAAGTCACACGTTGTCCGCTATCCGACGCTAGACCCTAGATCCTGCTAGACCACAAAACATATTTTGGCGTAATTACGTCAAGGAAGGTGACTCGGGGTTGTCGGATTGCTTACGAAATGTTTTGAATTTTTTTTCACGTATTTCATTACTTAATTTTGCGTTGTCGATGACTGCAATGGACGCTGTCCCGGCCGCACATTGCCTACCCGGATAACATAGATGACTGACCTGCTAGACACCAAAAAATCAGACGGTGGCTATATGATTTGAATGGACAAGCGAAATATTTTGAATTTTCTTCACGTAATTTATCCTTTAATTTTGCGTTTTCGGTAACAGTAATGAACGTCGTCCGCGATTAGACGCAGTCGAATTGCATACCTGATGACGTCACCCGGCCGTCGCACATTGTCCGCTATCCGTCCAAGTCGGATAGCCTACTCCTATTATTATAGCGAATGTCATTCGAGGTGACTGACCTGCTAGACACCCTAAAAAATACGGCGGCTATATGATTTGCATGGACGTCCGAAATTTTTTAAATACTTTTCAAGTAATTTATTACTTTTTTTGCTTTTTCGGTAACAGTAATGATCTAGACCAGCCGTCGAGTATTGTCGGATTGCCTTCCAGGGTGACTACGACCAAAGTCGAGGAAGGTGATTGACCCGCGAAAACTTGACTATGGCGAACGTCATTCGAGGTGACTGACCTGCTAGACACCCTAAAAAATACGGCGGCTATATGATTTGCATGGACGTCCGAAATTTTTTAAATACTTTTCAAGTAATTTATTACTTTTTTTGCTTTTTCGGTAACAGTAATGATCTAGACCAGCCGTCGAGTATTGTCGGATTGCCTTCCAGGGTGACTACGACCAAAGTCGAGGAAGGTGATTGACCCGCGAAAACTTGACTATGGCGAACGTCATTCGAGGTGACTGACCTGCTAGACACCCACAAAAATACAACGACGATTTATAATTTTTTTACGGAATTTTGAATTTCCGGCGGCAGTAAAGAACGTTGTCGTCGAACGTTGTTGCTTACCGGGGGGCTAAAACGTCGAACCACGGTGGACCTAACCTTATCAGAGTTCCTTATCACACACCGACCAGCTCGAGACTGACGACCAGACCAACAGACAACTGCAGCTTCCGAAATAGAAAACACTCATGACCGACACCTGGGGGTCTGGGGGTATCCTCCAGCGACGCTCGGAGAGCTAGTCTCTTATATTATAAAACTAGGTTAGTCCCCAGTTTTGTCCATGGGGATAGACGACTTTCGTGTCGTTTTTCCGGCCCGGCCAATCGCAACGTTCAGATTCTGCGGCGGGCAATAACAATATCAATATTAATAATAATATCACTTCTTTTCTTATCATTTTTGAAATTTTCGAAATTTACACTTTTTACACGATTTCGACCGTTTTCTAGCCTTTTTCACTCATATTTATATTTGATTCGCGTAGCTCGCGATTTCTCGAAGCCGCCGGTGTGCGGTTTATATCCGTTCGCCGTCCGTAGCCGTCGCATTGTCGATCGCAAAATACGCTCCCGGCCGGACTTTTTTGCCGATTTTTTTCGTTTTCTCCGACAGTTTCGTCTTTTCGCACGTCGTTCGTGCCCGAATCGTGTAGTTGACGTCTTTCTAAAGCCGTATATATACGCTTTTCTTACGAAATCGGTCGGTTCGCTTCGCAATCGCGTTTAGAAATTACGACCGACCGTACGCGTATAATACATGTATATACGTGTATAATTTAATTTTTGCCTATTGATTTAATAATTATTAACGGAAAACGCTTTTCACAAGCTCCGTTAAATATATATATGGGAGATGCGCGTATTACAAGCGAATTATATGCGATTACATCGATGAACATCGAATATATCGGCTACGTCGCTCCTTAAACGCACGGCTTAAGTGTTGATGTTTTGACCGTAAACCATATCTCAAATTGTGTCCGAGTAGGTTAGGCGTTAGGTAGATAACATGTAGGTCCCGGGTTCCAATCCGTCGTACGCTCTCGGGGCGTCGTTGCGGTCATTGCCATATGGTTTGCACGGCCGCCCGAATCCCGACTTTTTTTGCATTTTTTTTCTGTAATTATACAAATTTCCGATCTTTTCTCTTTACTATTATTATTATTTTAACTTTACTTTGTGTATAAAAATTACAATATGTCTACTACGTTCAATTTTTTTTACATTAATCTACCAGATTTCATTTTTTATGTATTATAATATAATATGTATTTACGTGGGTAAACATGATTTTTTTCGATTTTCTTACGTTATTTTACAAATTATAGTTACTGGTTTTTTTAAATTTTAATAATATTACTTTACTGTATGAATATTTTTACTACTAATTTTTTATACCATTATATTATGTCATGTACCTTCATCGTTGTATTTTTACCTTATTAATTGTTTATTTAAAAAAAACTAAAAAGTATAATGGCATGTACATAATTTTAACTATTGCATTTCTTACTGATTACATGTCTGTATATAAAAAAATATATTATAATGTGTATAAATGTAATTTAACTATTAAATTGTTTATATAGAAAAAATATAATGTTAAGTACATAATTGTAATTTAACTGTTGAATTGCTTATATAACAAATAATTTGTAATTTAACTATTAAATTGTTAATTTAACAAAAAATATAATGTCACGTAGGTATATATTGTAATTCAACTATTGCATTTTTTAATTTAATAATTACATGTCTGTATGTAAGCAAATATATTATAATGTGTATTATTGTGATTTAACTATTCAATTGTTTATATAGAACAAATATAATGTTATGTACGTTCATCATTGTAACTTAACTATTGCATTTTTAACTAATTATTTTAAACACGGTTTTATGTATTCATTACGGTTTTACAATCACTATCAATTCATTTGTTTGTTTGTACAAAATATAGCTTATCATTGTAGGTACTACTATTTCAACTATGTAAGTATGTAACTAACACCCGACTTTCTGTTTAAAATATTGTTTACCTACTGTTTTTGATTCAATATATTATACATACCATACTAAATCAAACTGTTCAATTACGCACACAATTTGCTAAAATAAATAAATAATTTTAATAGTATCAATGACATACTGCAAGTTAGGTTAAGTTAAATTATACTTTTATTAAATACGATGTAATAGATAGGTATGAATACTAAACATATAATATTTTTTAACAAAACAACAAAAATGGCAATGTACCATATTCAAATGGATTTTGATATTGACATCCCTATGATTAATTTTATTAATTAAACATGCACTAAATAGCCTTGATCTGATCATAACAATGATCGTATATTTATTTTCTTGGAATTAATTAGGTACATTAAGACCGTGTAATTTATTATGACACCTAATTGTGTTTATAATATGTTTTTATCATTTATCATACAATAAACACACATTTATATAAATATATAGGTACTTTGGGATTTTCTATTTTTTGTAAATTAATGAACTTTATAAATATCGACTTAATAATCGAATTATCGACGTACACTTTTTTACTAACAAAAAGGGCTGGTGCAATAAGGATCATAATTACACGTTGAACAAAGTGCGCTGATAGTCTAGACAATCGATTAGGTAAATGGTTTTTTAACTTCAAACTTTTGGACAGACCCAAAAACCACAAAAAAGAAGTGTACACTATTATGCGTACTTACACCGTTGATGACTGATAGCTAGACACTCAAACTTTTAAACATTCCCGCCAATGCGCCAAGCTTTATCTCCAATCCATATCACTAATTCTTATCACAAATCCTAAACTTTCATTTTACGATTGTCGCTCCTTTAATAATTGAAACGACTCTTACTCCAAAATCAGTAGGTACCCCCAAATTCAGCGAGTCTCATAGGCCAACTAGAATCTATATTTTTGATTATTCACTTATCTGCGCAACTAACGGGGTCCGCAATCCACCGCAGGTGGAGTGCATACCTGATAATATACTCTTCGCATATTGCTTACCGATGTGATTTTATGACTGATAGCTAGACAATCAAATGCACATATCGACTCTACACTTTTTAACAATTTCAACAACCAAAAGCAGCTGACAAACGCCTTGAGATCCTGAGGATTGTATCCATTTACAATGTTCGTGATGGATTGCTAGACGTTAAAACTTTTAAACATTCCCGCCAAAGCGCCAAGCCTTATCTCCAATCCATATCACTACTCCTTATCACAAATCCTAAACTTTCGTCTTACAACCTTTGAGACTTTTATAATACCAACGACGTTGTCTCCAAAATCGGTACCCACTCTCAGCGAGTTCCACGGGCCCCGAGTTTCACTTAGAGCTAGTCTTCTTCTTACTATATAAAACGAAAACCCGTGTGGCGCGCCACGCGGTCCTTTTTCGCATCGTACTTAAGGGACGGCCAATGGGCAGCCCTCCCGGCGGCGGCGGAGCCGTCGCTGCGTTATCACTCCTCTTATCGCTTTTCACCGTTTTTCTCGAAATTCACGATTTTTTTTTCAAAACTTTCGACTCATACCCCCCTCGGGGCCTCGGTCGGCCCCGTTTGGACCTTATTCGTTTTCCTCGGTAAATTTACAGTCGGCGCGCGGCCCTAATTTTTTCCCGGGGGGCCCAACGCGGCCGATATCGCGTGCGATACGAGCGCCGCCGTCGAGCGCGTTTTTTGCCGTTTTTTTTCGAAAATTCGAGTCTTAGGCGTTTTAGGGCGTATCGACCGCCCCGTTTGGATCTTATTCGCGTTCCCCGCTAAATTTATACCCTACGCGCGGCCCTACTTTTTCAAAAACGAGTCCCCCGGCGGACGAATCGATCGCCGAGGGCGCCGCGTCGTCGCCGTTTCGACGGTTTTCCCGACTTTTTCGACTGGAGTCGCGTTCGGCGCTTTCGCGAGACGTCCGACCTCCCCGTCGGAGCCGTATTCGCGTTCCCCGCTAAATTTATAGTCGCCGCTTGGCCCTACTTTTTCAAAAACGAGTCCCGGGGAGGAGCGGCGTCGCTTAAACGAGAGTAGGTACCGATGGGGTATCGATATATACAGGCATAAATAAATGAGTCCCGAGGTTCGATTTTTTTCGCGAATCTCGCGTTTTGAACGTCCGAGGGCCGCGGACACGGTCGTCCGCCCGCCGACGCGGTCGGATCGCCCGATCAAACGCCCTTTGACAGCCGTCCAAACGGCGTTCGCCTTTCGCGGGGACGGCGACGCGGCCTAATAGTCATAGATTTGACTCCAGTTTACAACTCAGTAGGTGGCTCGGTAGGTTAGGCGTTAGGTTAGGATACTCGTAGGTCGTGCGTTCGATTCCGGTCCCCGGGATTATCGATAATTTGCGGCGGCCGTGTTAAAATCGGATTTTTTTTCTCGAGTTTTTTTTTCGTCGTTTCGCCATCACTTCCGTCTTATCATATTTAACGAAAATGTTCCGATTTTTTTTCAAAATTCGAGTTTTACCGCCTCTACGGACTTCGGACCTCCCCGTCGAAGACTTATTCGAGTTCCCCGTCAAATGATTTAGCAGAGCGGACAGTATCTTTATTACTTTACACGGGCGTGAATATTTGCGTCGAAGAGTTCGATGTCTTTTTTTTTCAAAAATTCGAGTTTTAGCCCCTCTCGGTCGTATTACCCTCCCCGTTTGAATCTTATTCGCGTTTCCCGCTGTATGTATTGCCGGCGCGATGTTTTACTTTTTTACAGACGAGTCCCGGTGAGGTACGGCGTTGCGGAAACGAGAGTAGGTACCGTGTAGGTATCGCTATATATAGGCTGTATAAATACATGCGTCGAGTCGTTTTTTTCTAAAGTCCGAGTCTTGGCCCGTTTTAGTGGTATTAGCCTCCCCGTTGACGACTTATTCGCCTTCCCCGCTACACATCGAGTCCCGGGGCGGAGCGGGTTCTCTGAAACGAGACGGCCAAAATTGCCGCCATCGAGTAGGCATTACTATAATGTACAGGCATGAATTCATGCGTCGGAAGGTTCGATTATTTTTCGTGAAGATCGCGTTTTTGCTGTCCGACGCGGTAGGATCGCCGGCTACGAGGCTCTTTGATGGACGTCAAAACATGAAATATATAATATATACCTACTATGTAGTAGGTACTGCTGCAAATTCTATACAATCCGAATCAATTAACAAGCCTGGCAATAATTAAATTGCATAATGATAGGACTATATATATATATGAGTATTTGATATTATTTTAACATGGCCTGGATTATATTGGAATACATACGATTATATTTTATGCGTGTCGGACGGTCAATAATCACGATAATATCAACGATACACGCAATGCTACAGTATGACCATTATTCATTGATACGGGTTGGTCGTCGGAGTGTTGACGACGTGCGGGACGCGGGGGACAACTTTTGCGACGCGAAACGCGCCCGTGTGTCTAACGTCATCTTGTGACGAACGCCCATGCAACACACAACCCAAGCGCACAGAAAAACATAATATAAAAGCTTATACAGTTATACCTATAATATATTAGCTTTTCTTGGCGTATTGTGTTCTGCGTTGGGCGCTTTTCAAAACCGGTAAGTACAATTTTGAAATACATAATAATAATTAATCGTATAACGTTTGTATAGCCCGCGCGTACCTACTGGCTTATTCATGACATTGTACGTATTTCATTCGATGCGTTTCCGTATACGCGATATTGTTTATTACTATATACACGCCATTTCCGCCTTTACGCGTTTCGTATTCGATATTAATACGACATTAGGATTTTCGCTTGCCGTGTTCATAATATCCGGACTTGAACGCCTACGTGCGCAAAAATCTTTAAGCCACGCTTTTTGCAATTACGACTTACGAGACCATATTTATAAATAGTAATATAGTATGTTAATTTTGTTTAGTTCATACTCGAACTCGATACTGTATATGTACACGTAATAATATTTTATACCTACAGTGTAAGAATAATACAATTTACTGCATTTCTAAAAATAAACACACAACACCGGATTATTCACTGATAACATAGGTACTGATAAGACAATTCCATTACACGAACACGGAGTTTTACTTATAATATTATTATTATAATAATATATAAAATGTTTGGCCGTTACCTTTTCAAAATGTTATTCTATATCTTTTTAGGCAAATATAACGATGGTCAAGCATTGTGCGATTTGT
>CARXXK010001448.1:0-27081 GCA_949089665.1 Macrosiphum euphorbiae
CTCACAGCCACCCAGGCCCCTTTATTCATTCAATTACACTCGGAACTCTCATACACATAAATAGATACATACATAACATACAGACATCAGACAAACATACATAAAAAATAGTATACAGTTTTCTTAGTATATAATTACATACGAAAAAAAAAAACGAATCGCTAAAGCATACGTTATACACCGGAATGTATCTCAAACACATACATACATAAACTTGTAAAAATTATATTTTTCAAAATATACACGTTGAAGTATAGAGATATTCGCAGACATTCCTCTACCTGACAACATACAGAAATATATATATATACGGGCAACCGTTTACAGATGTCGATGAGTTTTCGTTCATCCCGTTCTCTAGCACATTACATGCACATACACTCATATAACCATAGGTTAGTTCATACATATTTAGATACTCACATATTATATACATATTTAAATAATATTCTGAGCACCTTTTTACAGGGAAGTTTCATCAGTTTAAGCGTTGTATTCCACCGTGTAACACAACATTTCAAAAAGTAATATTACATTCATTATAACAAACACCTAAACATACTATAAAACTTACATATTATTGTATTATATATTATCATTTATTCCCATACATGGCACATATATACAGAATTCATACATAAATTAATAGGTACTTTCATATTATATACACCATCACACACATCTAATCTTGTTATACAACTTACATATCAATATAAGACACTTTGTTACATATAGACACACTCATACATGAAATACATACTTTAAAATACTTACTCACATTCACATAGATGCATTTAAACATTCCAATACATCCACCCTAAAAAGTATTTTCAAAAGTACAACATCGCTCATCATTTGGTTGTACCTACTACTACAAAATTGTTATGCCCAATAATCATCTAGATACATCTAGATATCATCTAGGTAGTTCAATTCTATTAGATGAGACCATAGTACCTAAGCTTAAACATGCATAATATTATAGAAAAATATCTCAATTAAAATAGGTAGATCTACCTATATTTTATTCGGCTCAGAGGATTACTCGACAACATACACAAAATTATATATTTATGTAACTAGTAGGTATATACAGACTAAGGAGAATAGAGGATATCGACTCTGAGGGTCTCAGACGTCGTCTTCGAGATACTTTGATCACTAAATGCAAAAATAAAACTATCATATTTTGACTTCACCGTTGATACAGTACATTTCATGTTAGAAATAATACAACATTTATTTTATTAAATTTGAATTAAACACAAATATGCTTATGCATCATAACTTTTCATTTTAACCATATTATCCACTAGTCTATATTATATTTACCTAAACTCGCCTTATATTATATAATAATATTAAGGAATTATTATTTCCAAAATATTTACTTTTTAGTATAGAGTTGTATATAGTATATATTATTAGATATCACACCATATAACCACAGAATAGATTAAATCTTACATATCACTACCGACATAGGTATACATATTATAACTGAAAAACACAAGCGTTTACAGTCGCCGTCACCACCAACGAAACCCCATTCGACTCGAGCAAAACGTATATTATATGAAAACGCATGGAACTTACATATCACTCAAGTGACCGACACATATTATATTTTATCAGCGCATACTTACAACAGTCATATCACTTGTATAATATTTGTATTTTACCGTGTGTATACACACACACACACACACACACACACACACACACACACACACAGGCATATCGTCTCCGCTATATATCATTGTATAAGTTATAATATCGGAAAATTAAGAACTATTAACAATATCTCTCATTTCAGTAGATAGGTACTTTATGCGGTTTATTACAAAAATCTCGAAATAGGTACCTACACAATAATTAAAGTTACATCTGTAGTTATATAGTAACATCTTTATCAATAAAACATTTATAAATCTTCATGTTATTAGTCATTTTCCATACAGACTCATGCTACAATGAGCATATAGGTGGGAACGTACATACATTCTTATATCTATGTATATATATATATATATATACAATACTTTTAGGCCAACCTATCGTGAATAATATTACAGATACTTACTTATATTTTTAATCAATCATATATACATTGAAATATTGTATGAGATTACATTAGACTAAAATCATAGCTTATAATATATACATACATGGATTTAAGAGAAAAAATAAATCTCTTACTGTTATTATTGTACTATTATTCGTCAAGTGCAGTGAGAATTATATAAAAATATAATTACTTATTACTAATACTTATTTTACAATAAGTAAAAAATATTATAATCGAGACACCACCTATTTCTACAGTTACATGTAGAATGAACATGTGAAACATAGTACGATATGCAAACCCAAATTAAATCATATACCGATATGTATATTTGACATTACAAACACCTAAACATATTATATGGATTACATAAATATATATATAAGCATATAAACATTCAAATATACACCTCAATAAGTCGCCTACATATAGGCATACACATATTTACATACCTACACACATACTAGTATATTATAACCTTACATATTCTTATATAATTAAATAGTATTCATACATAGGTACATACGTACATAGATATATATTTAATTAAAAAGCATTCATGCATACATATAGACTCGATCTATTATTCCAAATAATAATTTACATAAAATATTTTCGATATATAATTTATTTGATACCTAATTTATTAAACATATATTAATTATTATATATTAACAGTTGATACATAAAATATATCACAACGTAGACATGCATACTGATACAACGCTATCCAATATACAGCAATTAAATGCAATATAGGACCTACTCAGTACTCATATATAATTTACTCATTTTTTCGTTAAATACGTAGGTAGAATTTATGCTGAAATCTAAAAATTTACTCATCAATGTGAATATACGTTAAAATGTACTAATTTCGATAAAAACATAGCTGTCTGTGTGTAAATACAAAAATCTTGCTAAAATAAGTAAAAATATCATAATTTTAATAAAGCATATGGAACCATTACAATATTTTAGTGAAAAATAGAGGAAAATATCATAATTTCATTAAAATCATGTAATATTATAAAAAATATCATATCCCTACCTAATTACCATCAAAGGCATATATACAGTTTAGTTATTAAGTGTATCTAAATGCATGAACACCATTATAACGAGTCTAAACGACCGATACATATCGTTGCACTTGATAATATAATTATAAGTTCATATAATATTATTGATATAATATTATATGAACTTTTTTGATTGCTTCATTTTCAGTAGATAAACCCATGTACTATTTACACATATTTATCACACAATTCTAATGCAGCTTATAGTCTAGAATATCATATTAATATCATATTAAGAATTCTTAAAAGCATTACATGAAAAACCGTATTTATTTCAAAGATGAAACAAATTCATATTTAAATTCCATGGTATTAATAATAAAAAGCATACTATTATATAGTTGTCTTCATCACATATTAGCAAAAACAAAATAAAATGTAGGTACGTTAAGCGGTGATAATTTTCCACTTAATGATTTCATATATAGAAAACCATATATATTTAAATTACTTTTAATGCATATCTTATACACATAGCCCAGTATTTATTTTGTACAACATTATAGAAATGTATTATTTGTACAGTTATATACTACATGGATGCTTATTACTTATACTTTTCATGTATTATTCCATATACTTTGTAAAATAATGATGAAATCACTTGTATATTGCCATCACAAGCTTGGGAATATATTTGAAAAAATCATGATTTTTCAGGAAAATCGGTAAAAATATGCTAATTTCCCCCAAATTATGATAATATTATAATTTTGATAAAATCTTATACTAATATAATTTCTATGTCAAGATCATGTCTAAAATATTGAAATTCTTAATAATAACATATAACTATAGTTTGTAAATCAATCCATCAATCATATCGCGTTAGATATTAAATGCAACTATACACTATAACAGAGATATTTCAGTTCTAAATAGTTGACTTACTTCTCTTCAATCTACACTATAATATGATATTATATCTAGTTTTATGACTCATACATTATATTATGTTAAAACATGTACACATATTTTCATAAGTTCAATAAAAATGTGTTCAATTGTAATTATCATAATCTCACTGTACAAATATATATATATATATATAACTAATATATTTTACCTTTAAAAACCAGTACATTCGTAGATACCTTTGCTAGAAGTTATTATTTTTGTTTAAATATCATAAAAACTGTATTCATAGAGCCACACTCATCAGCTATATAATATAACACCCATACTATCATTACAATTTTCACTGATTTTCATCACTATACCTGTATCAAAATACACAAACCTATAACACGTCGGTCAAAAATAAAGCATTGATTTTTAGATTAAATATAAGATCACTATATATATTTTTTTTTTATTGATTTTCCATCAATGTAACATAGAAATCGTATATTTGTCTCCAATTATCGTTAAATATATGAGAGTATTTATGCTGAACCATACCCTATCGCTTATATTATAATAAATCATATGATAGGTGGGTTGGTACAGATTATATCTTATATGCATCACTTAACACTCATTTTACACAAAATACTAGGAATTTATTTTTAAGTTTTTCGACTAGATACATAAATATTTTTATACACTATTGTATTTACTTCATAAATAATGTAAAGCACATGTATATTACCATCACAAGTTAGGATATATCTTACCATATTGTATAGTAGATATAAAATAATAAATTAGTCATAGCTTGATTTTATATAGGTATATTATATTAATTTGTATATTGAATATTCATACTATTACATTTCTATATTCGTTGTAAATATAACCATTTCGATCGTAAATATCAACATACTGATAGTAAATATAAACATATTTACACTCCAATACATATAGACACTATACAGATCTTAATAAAACTATATTAATAAGACGATACTTAAATATTAAAAACCTATACAAAAATGTATAATTTCAACAGTCTGCAATGCTGATATAAATAATATATCTAGCTTTTATTGTATTCGACTTGAATCTAATTAAATATTAATTGAAGGGTGTACAGTTTTGTATAATAATATCATATTTTCAATGAAAATATATACAAACTTCATATTCATATTAAAAATCAGTAGGTTTCAAATAAAAATCATATTAGATGTAACCATATTATGATAAATATTATATTTTTTAGTTGTCATAAATATAATCATTTCGATCGTAAATATCAGCATATTAATCGTAAATATAAACATATTTGTTTCTCGACACATATGGGTACTATACAGGTCTTGATAAAAATATGAGACAAAAAGTAAATACCTATTTAAAATCTCATAAAAATTTATAATTTCAACAGTTTACAAAACATATATAAATATAAGTTTTACTATTTCGACTTTAATCTAAATAATTATACACAAATTTTATTTGTATAATAATATCATATTTTCACTGAAAATATACAAGCTTCATTTTCATATTGGTACATTCATAGATACCTTTGCTAAAAGTTATTATTTTTCTTTAAATTTCATAAAAACTGTATTCATAGAACCAAATTCATCAGCTATATAATATAACACCTATACTATCATTAAAATTTTCATTGATTTTCACACTATACCTGTCTCGAAATAACAAACCTATAACACGTTGGTTAAGAATGATTTTCAGATTAAATATAAGACCACTATATTTTTTATGATTTTCCATCAATGTAACATAGAAATCGTATATTTGTCTCCAATTATGGTTAAATACTTGAGGGTATATTTATACTGATATCATACCCGATCGCTTAGGTATATAATAAAGCATATGATAGGTGGGTTGGTACAGATTATATCTTATATGCATTACTTAACACTCATTTTACACAAAATACTAGGAATTTATTTTTAAGTTATTCGACTAGATACATAAATGTTTTATACATTATTCTATTTACTTTATAAATAATGTAAAGCACATGTATATTAACATCACAAGTTAGGTTATATCTTACCATTTTCAGTAGATATTAAATAATTAGTCATAGTTTGATTTTATATAGGTATAATATATATTCATACTATTATATTTCTATATTCGTTGTAAGTATCAACATACTGATCGTAAATATAAACATATTTTTTACTCCAACACATATAGACACTATATATATCTTGATAAAACTATCTTAATAAGACGATACGTAATAAATAAAGATATCACAAAAATTTATAATTTTACCAGTCTACAACGCTGATATAAATATAGCTTTTATTGTATTCGACTTTACTCTAAATAATTGATAAGTACACATATTTGTATAATAATATCATATTTTCAATGAAAATATACACAAACTTCAAATTAATATTAAAATCAGCAGATTTTCAAATAAAAATCCTATTAGATGTATCCATGTGATAAATATTATATTTCTATAGTTGCCATAAATATTACCATTTTGATCGTAAATATCAGCCTATTGATTGTAAATATAAACACATTGTTCGCAAATATAAACATATGTATACCTCAACGTATATGGATACCACACAGATCTTGATAAACAAAAAAAAAATATATCTTAATGAGACGGATACGTAAATATTAAAAATCTCACAAAAATGTATAATGTCAACAGTCTACATAACCGATATAAATATACGTTTTTTTTTTTCTTTTTGTATTCAACTTTAATCTAAATAATTGATACACGAATTTATATAACAAAATCATATTTGCACTGAAAATATATACAAACTTCATATTAAAAATTACCAGATTTTCAAATAAAAATCATATTAGATGTATCTATATTATTCATTTATTCAAATATAAACTATTTACAAATGTTGTAATTTCAATAAAACACATGTACCTAATCATTATCATTATTATCATAAACTGTTATACATAATATATTCGCTATGTACAGTTCCATATGTTATTTTAATACATAGCTAACAAAATTCGAAATATTAACAAAAAGAAACACTAGGTTAGTTTCGTGTAGGTTAGGTGAGGTTAGTTTCCTGTATGTTAGACTGAAAAAAAAAACTATTTAAAAAAAAAAAAAAAATATGAAAGGTCATGATATATCATGACTACATCTTCAGACGGTGAAGATGAAGTAACCTTTCATATTTTTTTTTTTTTTTTAAATAGTTTTTTTTTTCAGTCTAACATACAGGAAACTAACCTCACCTAACCTACACGAAACTAACCTAGTGTTTCTTTTTGTTAATATTTCGAATTTTGTTAGCTATGTATTAAAATAACATATGGAACTGTACATAGCGAATATATTATGTATAACAGTTTATGATAATAATGATAATGATTAGGTACATGTGTTTTATTGAAATTACAACATTTGTAAATAGTTTATATTTGAATAAATGAATAATATAGATACATCTAATATGATTTTTATTTGAAAATCTGGTAATTTTTAATATGAAGTTTGTATATATTTTCAGTGCAAATATGATTTTGTTATATAAATTCGTGTATCAATTATTTAGATTAAAGTTGAATACAAAAAGAAAAAAAAAACGTATATTTATATCGGTTATGTAGACTGTTGACATTATACATTTTTGTGAGATTTTTAATATTTACGTATCCGTCTCATTAAGATATATTTTTTTTTTGTTTATCAAGATCTGTGTGGTATCCATATACGTTGAGGTATACATATGTTTATATTTGCGAACAATGTGTTTATATTTACAATCAATAGGCTGATATTTACGATCAAAATGGTAATATTTATGGCAACTATAGAAATATAATATTTATCACATGGATACATCTAATAGGATTTTTATTTGAAAATCTGCTGATTTTAATATTAATTTGAAGTTTGTGTATATTTTCATTGAAAATATGATATTATTATACAAATATGTGTACTTATCAATTATTTAGAGTAAAGTCGAATACAATAAAAGCTATATTTATATCAGCGTTGTAGACTGGTAAAATTATAAATTTTTGTGATATCTTTATTTATTACGTATCGTCTTATTAAGATAGTTTTATCAAGATATATATAGTGTCTATATGTGTTGGAGTAAAAAATATGTTTATATTTACGATCAGTATGTTGATACTTACAACGAATATAGAAATATAATAGTATGAATATATATTATACCTATATAAAATCAAACTATGACTAATTATTTAATATCTACTGAAAATGGTAAGATATAACCTAACTTGTGATGTTAATATACATGTGCTTTACATTATTTATAAAGTAAATAGAATAATGTATAAAACATTTATGTATCTAGTCGAATAACTTAAAAATAAATTCCTAGTATTTTGTGTAAAATGAGTGTTAAGTAATGCATATAAGATATAATCTGTACCAACCCACCTATCATATGCTTTATTATATACCTAAGCGATCGGGTATGATATCAGTATAAATATACCCTCAAGTATTTAACCATAATTGGAGACAAATATACGATTTCTATGTTACATTGATGGAAAATCATAAAAAATATAGTGGTCTTATATTTAATCTGAAAATCATTCTTAACCAACGTGTTATAGGTTTGTTATTTCGAGACAGGTATAGTGTGAAAATCAATGAAAATTTTAATGATAGTATAGGTGTTATATTATATAGCTGATGAATTTGGTTCTATGAATACAGTTTTTATGAAATTTAAAGAAAAATAATAACTTTTAGCAAAGGTATCTATGAATGTACCAATATGAAAATGAAGCTTGTATATTTTCAGTGAAAATATGATATTATTATACAAATAAAATTTGTGTATAATTATTTAGATTAAAGTCGAAATAGTAAAACTTATATTTATATATGTTTTGTAAACTGTTGAAATTATAAATTTTTATGAGATTTTAAATAGGTATTTACTTTTTGTCTCATATTTTTATCAAGACCTGTATAGTACCCATATGTGTCGAGAAACAAATATGTTTATATTTACGATTAATATGCTGATATTTACGATCGAAATGATTATATTTATGACAACTAAAAAATATAATATTTATCATAATATGGTTACATCTAATATGATTTTTATTTGAAACCTACTGATTTTTAATATGAATATGAAGTTTGTATATATTTTCATTGAAAATATGATATTATTATACAAAACTGTACACCCTTCAATTAATATTTAATTAGATTCAAGTCGAATACAATAAAAGCTAGATATATTATTTATATCAGCATTGCAGACTGTTGAAATTATACATTTTTGTATAGGTTTTTAATATTTAAGTATCGTCTTATTAATATAGTTTTATTAAGATCTGTATAGTGTCTATATGTATTGGAGTGTAAATATGTTTATATTTACTATCAGTATGTTGATATTTACGATCGAAATGGTTATATTTACAACGAATATAGAAATGTAATAGTATGAATATTCAATATACAAATTAATATAATATACCTATATAAAATCAAGCTATGACTAATTTATTATTTTATATCTACTATACAATATGGTAAGATATATCCTAACTTGTGATGGTAATATACATGTGCTTTACATTATTTATGAAGTAAATACAATAGTGTATAAAAATATTTATGTATCTAGTCGAAAAACTTAAAAATAAATTCCTAGTATTTTGTGTAAAATGAGTGTTAAGTGATGCATATAAGATATAATCTGTACCAACCCACCTATCATATGATTTATTATAATATAAGCGATAGGGTATGGTTCAGCATAAATACTCTCATATATTTAACGATAATTGGAGACAAATATACGATTTCTATGTTACATTGATGGAAAATCAAAAAAAAAAAAAAAATATATAGTGATCTTATATATTTTAATCTAAAAATCAATGCTTTATTTTTGACCGACGTGTAATAGGTTTGTGTATTTTGATACAGGTATAGTGATGAAAATCAGTGAAAATTTTAATGATAGTATGGGTGTTATATTATATAGCTGATGAGTGTGGCTCTATGAATACAGTTTTTATGATATTTAAACAAAAATAATAACTTCTAGCAAAGGTATCTACGAATGTACTGGTTTTTAAAGGTAAAATATATTAGTTATATATATATATATATATATATTTGTACAGTGAGATTATGATAATTACAATTGAACACATTTTTATTGAACTTATGAAAATATGTGTACATGTTTTAACATAATATAATGTATGAGTCATAAAACTAGATATAATATCATATTATAGTGTAGATTGAAGAGAAGTAAGTCAACTATTTAGAACTGAAATATTTCTGTTATAGTGTATAGTTGCATTTAATATCTAACGCGATATGATTGATGGATTGATTTACAAACTATAGTTATATGTTATTATTAAGAATTTCAATATTTTAGACATGATCTTGACATAGAAATTATATTTGTATAAGATTTTATCAAAATTATAATATTATCATAATTTGGGAGAAATTAGCATATTTTTACCGATTTTCCTGAAAAATCATGATTTTTTCAAATATATTCCCAAGCTTGTGATGGCAATATACAAGTGATTTCATCATTATTTTACAAAGTATATGGAATAATACATGAAAAGTATAAGTAATAAGCATCCATGTAGTATATAACTGTACAAATAATACATTTCTATAATGTTGTACAAAATAAATGCTGGGCTATGTGTATAAGATATGCATTAAAAGTAATTTAAATATATATGGTTTTCTATATATGAAATCATTAAGTGGAAAATTATCACCGCTTAACGTACCTACATTTTTATTTGTTTTTGCTAATATGTGATGAAGACAAACTATATAATAGTATGCTTTTTTATTATTAATACCATGGAATTTAAATATGAATTTGTTTCATCTTTGAAATAAATACGGTTTTCATGTAATGCTTTTAAGAATTCTTAATATTATGATATTAATATGATATTCTAGACTTTAAGCTGCATTAGAATTGTGTGATAAATATGTGTAAATAGTACATGGATATTTATCTACTGAAAATGAAGCAATCAAAAAAGTTCATATAATATTATATCAATAATATTATATGAACTTATAATTATATTATCAAGTGCAACGATATGTATCGGTCGTTTAGACTCGTTATAATGGTGTTCATGCATTTAGATACACTTAATAACTAAACTGTATATATGTCTTTGATGGTAATTAGGTAGGGATATGATATTTTTTATAATATTACATGATTTTAATGAAATTATGATATTTTCCTCTATTTTTCACTAAAATATTGTAATGTTTCCATATGCTTTATTAAAATTATGATATTTTTACTTATTTTAGCAAGATTTTTGTATTTACACACAGACAGCTATGTTTTTATCGAAATTAGTACATTTTAACGTATATTCACATTGATGAGTAAATTTTTAGATTTCAGCATAAATTCTACCTACGTATTTAACGAAAAAATGAGTAAATTATATATGAGTACTGAGTAGGTCCTATATTGCATTTAATTGCTGTATATTGGATAGCGTTGTATCAGTATGCATGTCTACGTTGTGATATATTTTATGTATCAACTTTTAATATATAATAATTAATATATGTTTAATAAATTAGGTATCAAATAAATTATATATCGAAAATATTTTATGTAAATTATTATTTGGAATAATAGATCGAGTCTATATGTATGCATGAATGCTTTTTAATTAAATATATATCTATGTATGTATGTACCTATGTATGAATACTATTTAATTATATAAGAATATGTAAGGTTATATACTAGTATGTGTGTATGTAAATATGTGTATGCCTATATGTAGGCGACTTATTGAGGTGTATATTTGAATGTTTATATCCTTATATATATATTTATGTAATCCATATAATATGTTTAGGTGTTTGTAATGTCAAATATACATATCGGTATATGATTTAATGTGGGTTTGCATATCGTACTATGTTTCACATGTTCATGTAACTGTAGAAATAGGTGGTGGCTCGATTATAATATTTTTTACTTATTGTAAAATAAGTATTAGTAATAAGTAATTATATTTTTATATAATTCTCACTGCACTTGACGAATAATAGTATAATAATAACAGTAAGAGATTTATTTTTTCTCTTAAATCCATGTATGTATATATTATAAGCTATGATTTTAATCTAATGTAATCTCATACAATATTTCAATGTATATATGATTGATTAAAAATATAAGTAAGTATCTGTAATATTATTCACGATAGGTTGGCCTAAAAGTATTGTGTATATATATACATATACAAAGATATAAGAATGTATGTACGTTCCCACCTATATGCTCATTGTAGCATGAGTCTGTATGGAAAATGACTAATAACATGAAGATTTATAAATATTTTATTGATAAAGATGTTACTATATAACTACAGATGTAACTTTAATTATTGTGTAGGTACCTATTTCGAGATTTTTGTAATAAACCGCATAAAGTACCTATCTACTGAAATGAGAGATATTGTTAATAGTTCTTAATTTTCCGATATTATAACTTATACAATGATATATAGCGGAGGTGATATGCCTGTGTGTGTGTGTATGTATGTATGTATGTATGTATGTATGTATGTATGTATGTATGTATGTATATATGTATGTGTATGAGAGTTCATATGTAATTGAATGAATAAAGGACTGGGTGGCTGTGAGTGTGTGTGTGTGTGTGTGTGTGTATGCATGCTTGTATGTATGATAAGGTATATATATATATGTTGAGCGTGTGTTCAGAATGAAAACTGATGAGTACCGTATGGTATCGTGTGTTTCATAGTATATTATAGTTTTTAAGTGTTTGGTCATATCATATTTATATGTATAAATATACCTAAGTATCGTATATATTATGTAAATTGTATAATATGTTCAGGAGTTTGTGATAATGATGAGTATATAATTATTGTTTGGATATAAATTATGTAAGTATGTACCTATATATGTAAACTATATTATAATATATTTGAGATACATCGCGGTGTATGCTTTAGCGAGATGTTTATTCGAATGGGATTATAATCTGAAAATGGCATAATATTTTTAGATATGTGTTATGTTGTTAACTTATATGATATTATGAGCATGTATGTATTGTATGTATGATATAGTCGATACATATTTACATCAGAATATTATATATTTTTATTTTTAAAAGGAAAATAAGAAGGGGTAATATATTTGTTTAGGAAGGGGTAAAATATATGTCGGACAAGTGTTCGATAAAGTCGAAACAAATGTACATCAGAATATTATTTTTTTTTTTTAAAGGGTAAATAAAAGGGGAGGTAATGCATTTTAAGGAGAAGGCGTAAAATATATGTCGGTCACGTGTCGGATCGAGTGGCGTGCGACGAGTTTATATGTGTTGCGGGTTGCCTATATTGAGTAATTAATACAAGTTTGGGAGGTGCGTGTACTTCGAATTGCCTATACAGAGAAGCCTATGATTTTACATGTAAAATTTAAGGGGGAGGTGCTGCTGAACATACCAAATCATACTACTACAGTTCGACCGGTCCCTGCGGTGGATGTGGGCCAAAATCTGTAAATAAATAAAAAAAAATTTACGGATTGATATTGATAATATTTTTATTTTTTTTTTTTTTGGTTCATAACTTAAAATAATTATATTATAATATGATATTATATTAAAAAAAAACTTCAAAAACTAGCTTGGAAGCTAAATTCATTTTATGTATTGTATGCGTTTTATGATGTTCCAAGTCACCTTTAGATTTTTTTGAAAAATAAAACTAAAGCTATACAGTTGGGAAAATACGATGGGAAAAAATGTTTGTGAACTTCTGATTAGTGATTACAATATTCTTCTTTTGAAGCATTATTTAATGTATACAAAATATAAAAACCCTTAAACTCGACTTCTATCACGAAGATCTGAAGGACTTTTGGAAGCAATGATTATTATACTGTAATCATGAGAAATGTTTGGCCATTTTTTTTGGAGGTAATGATAAGACCAATCACATGGTTTAAGATAACATTTATTATCATAAAAATGATAAACATATATTTAATGGAGGTAGAATGAAACATAGGCCCACGGATATAGATACTAGTAGGTATGTACCACAGAAATAGATATCTATATATTATCTGTTTATTATCTATATCTGTGGTATATACCTATAAACTAATGGACAGCGCTTAGAGAGATAGGTCAGAGCATTTATTACAATTATTACAAACTGTATGTCTGTACTCTCCAGTTAAATGATTATGATCACGTACAGGTAAATTATTGTCATTACATTTTGATTTGCAATACGGACATGTCCCTAGATCTGCAATATTTCTGTGTTTTATTGTTTTCCATAGTCATTGTAAGGGGTACATTAGTTTGTAATAATTTTTCTATGTTCTTAGCGACTTTCACAATGTCATCCATGAACCTCTTTGCAACATTTCCTTTGCCCAAACTAGAATCTCCTCTGAACATTACTGGTTTGGTTGAAATATTATATTTATTCAGTAATTCAATTGGAATATCTTCAGAAGGTTTTATATAGTAACAATAACTCATCAAGTCATGATCATGAATTATACAGGTATTTCTTGTATTATTGGAATTATTTTGTTTAACTAAAAAAGATTCAAAATCAGCGTATAAAGCAAATGGGTGTTTTTGTGTCCGTTCATAATTTTCAAATTTCATGAACGTGTTTGGTTGTGGCATTATGGGTCGTAGAGGTTTGTTTTTGTTGCATAGCAGCTTATGGTCAGCCAGCCGTTGTTCAACACTAGTATCGCCTACCCCCGCCGAGTAGCCCTTAAAACATATTTTACATATTGCAGCACAGCTCGTATGTAATGTAATCTGTGATCGTACTAGCCTTGAAAGACTCGTAATCCTACAATAATGTTGTTTACCGTCTCCAAATAATAATAAGTCATGGTGGTCCTCGAGTTCCTCTTGACACACTTTTATCGAGTAGGTAAACAATATATTGAACAGATTTCTTCTTACAACGTTTGACTCTTGAAATATTAGCTGTTTGTATATTATTTTTATAGCTGATTATCCCCCGTTTGAGGCTATATACGTTGATCGAAACGTTAGGATTACGAGCTTCAAATTTATGTTTTATATCTTTCACTTGAACAGGGTAGCTTAATTTTGAAAAATTATACATGTTTTCTATTTGATAAAAATGCTGTCCTACTCGGAATGCACTACTAGCGTTTAAGTGTTTTGCTAAAAAGCTGTACTTAAAACACTTTTCGTCCGTGTTTTTAGTGTTTACTATAGCTTTTTTATTTTCAATACAATCCGACAGTTTAATATAAGACGAACCTCCTAGAGCCGTATACTTATTACTTATTTATATTAAGTAAAATACCATCAATGGATACGATAGTGTATCCGCTCCCTTTTATTTTCATATCGTTTTCTTCTTGAATAATTTTTATGAAATTTTGATCTAATTTGTCGTCTATGTTACAGCTTAAATACAGAGGTACACATTTAGTTTTAAATGCCCTATTTGATGTAATGTTTGTATGTGGTATACCATACGTTGCCTCTACTGTTATAATATATTTTATGGGACACGACTGGATTTCAGTTGCTAATAAATCCTTTATTTGAGGTTTTAACAATTTCAAATAAACGTCATAATCCTTTATATGTTTATTGTTCTTTTTAAAATATTCGTTACAAAGTCCGTTAAACGCTGACGCAACTTTAACAAAACCAGACGCTGAAGCTGGATAATTATCTATAAGTTTGCGTTTATTTGAACCATCGGTGTTTGTTTGATTGGAATCAATACCTATTATATTCAATACCGATTAAACTAAAAAAAAATATCATTAAACTTGAACAATTACCTTTTCCGGGTTCTGAATAACTGTCTAATGCTTGAACCAATTCATTTTCATAAATACTATTGATCCATAAAGAATCTATGTTTGATGTTATTTTACTTCGTTTGCTACTAGATTCACAGTCCTCCGTAAACTTATCTAGTGTTCGAGCCATTTCCACTTCGTCAATTTCATTGTCCCATAAATTTTCATCATTTTTTGGTGGTATGAAATCAACTTTACGACGAGAAATGCCTATAATATATATGTAGCTATAAATATTACACTGAAAATAAATGATTTAAATAATATGTTTACGATGGATATTTTTTTTATGACGATTGCAGTCAAACTTGTAGTTGAAAGTTTTTGGACATTTGTCGCACATAAATTTAACATTTTTACGTTTATTTAAATGCCTCTTTAATGAGTATTTTCGAGTATAAGTCGCACTACACTTTTCACAGTTAACCATTTTAACGGAAAAAAAACACGGAGCGTTTTATAATAAACAAAAAAATAAAAACACGGATCGTCTAGCGAATACGTTGTTGCAGTAGAAATGCAAATCAACTAATGGACGCTCTACCGCGCGTTGGATATGTAAGTACCCTGACAAAAATAAAGAAATGTAGAATAGACTACCACTTACATATGATGTATTTGCAATAAACGTGAGTAAAATCGGGTAATTTAAAACGTATGTATTTCTAAAAGATCGAGATTAACACACGTCAGTCGTCACACATATTATGTTCAGCACATTGTTTTTATACTACAATCATGTACATTTGGTTGTGTAAACTGAACCCCTTAAAATGCAATTATTACACAACAAGTATCGGATAACGTAATATAAAGAAAGTCTATCATGCGTTGCGGCCGACTGTCACGGCACACACACATCGGTTCAAATAATGTAAACAAAAGGGACCACTGTAATGTTTTTTTGTTTATATTACTGAGAATATATATCATGCGCGTACTAATCTTATCTTTGTAAAATGATAAAAATAATATTTTATTGTATGACTATGAAATTTGCTCACCGTGAATACTTTTCTCGTGTCGTCTGAGAGCATCCTTTCAGCTAAATAAATTACCACAAATAGTACACTTGAATGGCTCAATTTTATTATGACTCTTTAAATGCC
Organism: Macrosiphum euphorbiae; assembly: GCA_949089665.1. Classification (NCBI taxonomy): domain Eukaryota; kingdom Metazoa; phylum Arthropoda; class Insecta; order Hemiptera; family Aphididae; genus Macrosiphum; species Macrosiphum euphorbiae. The sequence goes on from CARXXK010001448.1 coordinate 17,038, forward strand.
GGTTTAGAGCGTCTTTCCGCGAGAAAGTACATTTACATTGTTCGCGTTTAAACATTTTATAGCGATAACTAACATGTGACATACACAAATTACTGTTGGATCGTTACTAACGCATCTAACAATGGTCAAGCCAAATAACAATAATAATATTTGCACACATTTCAAAATTCAACGTTTCAAAGATTTCTACTTGAATGCTGTCTAGCAATTTTTATACCCCTTGCCTTGAAATAACACTATACCTTTTTAGTACAAATTACGGTACATACTGATTTAATAAAATAATTTGTCATTATTTTAATACATAGGAATAGAAGGGATTTTAAGTATGGATAGGCAGGAAAACAAAAACCAGCGAAAAAAATATATACAAGTGTGTGAGAAAACATCTTGCTGAGATAAGATATTATGCTTAAAAAACATTTCCATGCAGATTTGTTGACAACATTATATATAGGTAATTAGGTAATATAAATTTATGTGTGCACATACTGTATATACGTATAATGGATCAGAGGTGTAGTGACGTCGGCACGATCCATTACTGGGCGGTGAGTAGTGGGGCGGCGGCCCGATCTATGGCTGGGCGGCAAGTAGTGGTGGGACGGCGGCCTGATCTATGGCTGGGCGGCGAGTAGAGGAGGTGGTGGTGTGTTGGTGGTGGCTACAGAACATACATTTCTCTACTAGTTTTGTAATTCGTATGTTGGTGTCTTACGATTCAACAGTTTTTAAGTGATTTATGAGCATTTTTAATTTAAGCTATAATATATTCACATAACTTGCTAAAAAACTGAACTATCGTAGAAAAACAAACATACAAACACACATAATGTTCTTACCATCAAGTTTCATAATAGGTCGATTCACTCTAATTTTTAAACTAAGAGAGCTAAACGTTATCTGCTGAGAGTAAATTTGCCAAGTTACGCACTTGTAGGACGGAGACAACAAAATATGTCCGTGGGGCGTCCTCTTAATTTAATAGTTTAAATTTATATTTTGTGTTTATCAATATTATATGAAGTGTGTTAAAATGTGTATAACAAGTTATCAAGTACCTATTGATTAATGATTATTGACATTTATTGTAGATTTATAACTTAAGACATGTAATATTAGTAGTAGGTAGTTGTCAGGGAATGTGTGGGGCAAACCTCTCACGGCTTTGTGAATTACGCAAACATACGAAAAGATATTGAAAAGAGATGTCAGAGAAAAAAAAGTGAGTTTTGTCATGGAACACTCGGTAGAAACGAAGTTTCTTTTCCAACAAATATTATAGATTACAAATACATTTTAGTGGAACCATAGGTTAGGTTAGGTTATAGCTGTGGTGGTGTGATGGTGGTGGCTACAGCCTACAGCACATACATTTCTCTACTACTTACAAACACCGATAATGTTCCTACCATCGAGTTTTATAATAGGTCGATTCACACCAATTTATAAACTAATGGAGCTAAACATTATCTGCTGAACGAAAATTTGCTAAGTTACGCAATTGAAAGACAGAGAAAACAGTATATGTCCTTGTGGCGATTTCTTAAGACGTCTTTATAACGTTTAAATAACTTTTGTTATCTAGTGATTTTGATGGCCACCATTATCGTCAAACGAGTGTTGAAAGCGTTGTACAGTCGAATCGTGTACCGTACTATAATAACCGTTTGCATTTTTTGTTGAACGTGTTGTGACTTGTGGTTATTATTTTTCGCTTCTTAACTTGTGCTTAACTTTGTTCCAAAATTTGGGACAGTCACTTGGAAGCTTTCTGTAAGTTCGAGAAAATGACTATCAATATACACATATCTGGACCAAAAATGATTCTGCATAATAAAACAATAGCAGAAATGTTTGTAAATCAGTTGAATAACAATCAAGGTCTTTTTGGTGTAAGCCATTTGATATTGTAAAATTATTACGAGTATACAATTATATGTGCATGCCTACCCATGGCACGTATATTATGTATTTTATTATTAACGTATTTATTGTATTAATTTATACAGATCGACTGTTCAACCGATAAAGAGTACGGTTATCCAAAATTGAAAAAAGACGTTTTAGCAATGGCTACTGCATTTCAAAAACATGATCTTGGACACGGAGACGTTGTAATGATTATAGACTATGGTTCGTACGAAGGACAGGTAGTTATGTTAGCTGGGATTTTGGTCGGAACAACTATAGCTCCATTGGATGGCAGTTTAAGGAGAAGTACGTAATATTAATGATTTCATACTATAGCTTGATTTGTTTCACTTATCATAAACGATATTTTACAGGTGTCTTGACAGAGCTTATTAATGAAACCAAGCCGAGCGTATTGTTTTGTAATACTTTTAGTATAAATATAATAACAGACATTTTAAATACTATCAAGCATCGACCGATATTGAAGATTTCTACCATGATCCATGATGACTTTACTGCTTATTCAAATATTATCGTTGTTACGGCGGACGAAACTTTATTAGTCCGTCCGATAAAATCAAAAAGCCCGATTGGTCCATTCGCTATCATATATTCGAGTGGTACTACAGGAACTCCGAAAGGAATATATTTATCGGACGATGCTATGAAATCAGCATTAATATCGCTCAAGCAGTGAGTGTCTGTATATATATAGTTTATAAGTCAAAGAATAATTTTTTAAAAAAACAATGTTAAAAATGGTTTGACGCGGTATGGTAATTTGGAATAATTCTATGCCATGAAATGTTATAAGGTCAGTGATGGAAGAATCTACTGAAAACAGGTTTATCAATACTTCACCTATATTTTGGTATTCGGGAATGGTATCATTGACACTCGGAATTCATTTCGGCAAACCAAGACTATTTTTCTCGGCAAAGTCAACCGCTGAACAAGTACTTTGTTCAATAGACAAATTTAAAGTAAAGACTATTATATATATAATAGTCAATATATATACATATATTACATAAATCATCACTCACTGCTTGTAATAATAAGTTGTAATTTTTTATAAATAAAATACTAAAATTATTTAGGTTACCTATAAACACTCAACCGAACTAATGAAACGATTTTACGCAATAACACTAAATCAAACACATAAACACTTATATTAGTTTTAGAATTCTATGCACGAAATGTTTATCTATTTTAGATTCTGAGTGGAACGATGAATGTATTGATTTTACAATGATGTGTGTTTTTTTTTTTTTGTGTCTGTCATCACCTTTTAGGACAGTAAAAGTGCTTGGATTTTCTTCAACAGTATCTTTTCTGATAGGAAAGTGAATCTAGTTGGTACTTTGAGGGGTCAAAAGTAAAAGTTTCCCAGTAGTTTTCAAAAGCGCAGTGGAAAACAAAAGAAAAATTAAGGAAAAACGGGAATTTTTACGCAAAATCTATTTTCGAGAAAATCGATTTTGGTTTTTAGTGTAACTTTAAATTTTGAAAATATTTTGACACATTTTGAGCTGTTTACGGACATTTTCAGTTTTCAAGTTTTCAAGTTTTCAAAAAAGACGCTAGGTACACCCACATGTGTTGTATCCGTATTTAAAACGTAGATAGGTACAACATAGTCAAAACTGTTTTGCACGGGTATAAGAACCATTCAGGCTGTTCTCTAAGCTAAGAAACTAAATGTTCACACTATAAAAATGAGAAAATTTACTGTGTAACATTGTTTTTATACAATGTTCTCCTCTTTCTAGTAGGAACATTAGGTTGCATAACTTGAGCTATAGAGTGAGTGGTTCTTATACGAGTAAAACCGTTTTTCTATGTTTTACATTTGTAAAATGGAGACCACACAATGCGGGTGTAGAATTCTCCAGATAATATTTTTCATTCCGAATTTATTCAATTCAGCGTAGCCCGAAGAATAAATAAATATATTAGTAGAAACCAAGTAATAACCAAAGTTATAAATAGAAAATTTCGTAGCCAACCGTGAACTGTAAGATAATATAATTTTCTATAATAATATGATATAATATGATTGCTGCATACTGTTTAATGATTTGACAAAAACTGAAACACTGAAACGTGCATTCACACAATACTGTTTTAATCGTGAATTCGTAAACAGTTGTCAATATTTGTAATGGAAAGAAAAATTCCGAACCAATAAACCACGATAGTTTATAAATGATTGGTGAAATACTGAAAAAAATTGAATGTGCTAGTTTGAAGCTTGGGGGTGCTAGGCTATGACTGTACAGCAGAGCACCTTTTTAGTCCTACATTTCTAAGCTAATTATAGTACAAAATTATTTCTATAATGTCAATGAGCGTTAATCATAATAAATAGAATTTATATTAACATTTAACATGAAAATCTAGTTAAATTCGAATCATTATTAGTGTTAAAAGATATCAAGTAATAAGCAGAAAGGGGGTAGAAAAAAGGGAGAAAAAATAATTAAAAAGAAAGTATGAGGAGAAAAAAAGATGTTTCTATCAAATTTGTTTGTAGTTATGTGTGTAGTTGTGTATGTTATTGATCCATTGTTAATCATGTATTAATCATATTATTTATGATATGACATTTATTTTTAAATTATAGTTATAGCCTTTTGTCATTAGTCAAACAAACATAATACCGTTTTATCGTATGCTATAATAATATGATTTACGTAAGTCTATGTTTTATAATTTAAAGCCAACATTCCTGATGACCGGTGTGGCCGCAGTAAATGAAATGATGGCTTGTCAAATGGCGAATGGTCACAAGTACGATATACAGAGTTTAACGACATGCGTGGTTGGCGGGTCTCCGATGCGAGCCGATTTACAAAAATCAGTTGTCAACAATTTACTGCAGGGAAGGATACCGATCAAACAATTGTACGGGGCTTCTGAACAGGGCATTATAGCCGCTTGGTCTATGGATTCAGATATAAGTACCGTCATTGCCGGATCTGTAGGGAGACCAGCAGCTGGTATTAAAATCAGAGTGAGGCGTGAAAAAAAAAACATTTGTACTGCGTAGGTAATTATATCGTAAACATTGTTTTTAGATCGTCAGCTTGGAAACTGGCGAATGTGTTGGGCCCAACACCGAAGGCGAAATTCGTATTAAATCGGTTTCCAACATGGTTGGCTACGTCAACGACATGAAAAAAACAATTTGTTCGTACGATGAGGACGGTTGGTTCAAGAGCGGAGACGTTGGATATTACACAGACGACTGTTGTTTGTTCATCGTCGGTCGGATTAAAGAGTTGATGATTTACAAGGACCAGAGGGTACAATATTCGAATCGAATTTCGTTCGAAACACCCGCGCAATTACATACAATTAAGGGGCCTGCACGCGACCTGTTTTTTTGCTCAAAAACATGCCTTACAGGAAAAACTCTCACGCCTCGTAGATTGGTCCGATTTCTGTAATTTTTTTTTTGTTAGATAGAGGAAAACTTCTTACAGGGCGCATTGGACTTGGATTTTCAACATTATTTTTCTAAGTCTTATGTTACAAGTTTGAATTTAATCAATTTTTACAACTTTTTAGTTTTTGTATTATTTTTTGTTTTTAGCGACGTAATCAAAAATCAAAGTCCAATGCGCCCTGTAAAAAATATTCCTCTATCTAACAAAAAAAAAATTACGGAAATCGGACCAATCTACGAGGTGTGAGAGTTTTTCCTGTAAACTGTGTTTTGACCGATATAATACACCCTATCAACCCCCCCTAAATAGGTATTGGGTAGTAGATTAGTGGAAAAGTCTTATAATTGAGGTAGCAACTAAAATATAAAATTTAATTTTCAAATTTTATAGAATTGCGGAAAATTTGAAAAATCGCGAGCAGGCCCCTTAAAATATATAACCGATTTGTTTTCCGTCAATATGATAATATAATAAAAACGTTTATAGATTGCACCGACCGACATAGAAACCGTTTTATTAAGTCATCCTGCCGTACTGGATGCCGGAGTGACGGGAAAGTACAGTGTGGACGGAGATTTGTTGATAGGAGTTGTCAAAGTCAAACCGGGTCAAAAAGTCGAACCCGACCGACTCTTATCGTATGTCAATGGTGAGACGGCTATACAGTCATGAATGATATTATTAATATGTCTCACCGAAATGTGTTTAATTTGTGGTTATTATTCTTCGGTAATATATTTTTCAGACAGGGTGAAAGACCACGAGAGACTGCGAGGTGGTATAATATTCGTAGACGACGTGCCTAGATCTCCAGCCGGTAAATTGAAACGAGAAGAACTTCTTAATATTGTACAATGATTGCATACAATTTATTATAATTAATCGAAATAAAGTTATTAATAAATGTGTGATGCAAAATATTTTACACGGTACCTACACAGATGATTTACATATATTTAATAATTAATAGACACTATTGTCTAAAATACTGTAAAATACTGCCGGTAACTCGAAGCTCACGGGGGAAAATAATAGGTAAGTCATAACTGGAGTCCGGATAGTTATATTTTTAAATGTCTTCATACAATTTGATGTGAGTGAAAAATTAAGACAATTTATTAAACATTGAACACAGTTTTTAATAATGCATTCAATAGAGTTTAGTATAAGTTGGTGTTTTTTTTGTAGTTTTGAATATGTCAGGGGTACGAAGATATTGAATATTGGTAATGTGTGAAAAAAAAATATAATTTGTTTTAATTTTAAATTAATAATATTACTAACTTCAATTTTAAGGTTGGTAGGTACCTACTATGCAATAAAACTTTTATTTTTTTAATCATTCATCAATTATATTTTATTCAAGGGGTCTCACTGTAGCATTGATTTAAGGAGAATCATTTAGGCAATTTCTAATCTTGTCGGACACCGGAAATCTATTTTTTAGTCGTAAATGATTATTAGTGTGTCGTGTGTGTGGCGTCCATGCGGGTCGATTGTAGCGGTACTAAGGGCTCTTGCACGAACTTGCACGCACATGTAAAATTGTAATATTGTGATCATGAAAAAATTTGAATTTTTTACAATATTTATTGCAATTTAAATTAAAAAAAATTAAATATGTGGCTCGATCGTTCAAATGTATATATTAAGGATAATCCAAATATTTTTTCAGAATGAAAATCGTGAAAATTGTTGACACGTATCATTGGAATTAGAAACAGTAGTTTTTGACAAAAAAAGACGTGGTGGTGGACCTTAAGTTGTTTAATTGTGGTTTTGTGACAAAATTATTTTACTTTGGTCATATGAACTCATAGGTCATAACCTTTTATATAAAATGTTATTAACATAAATCAAAGAATAAATGTCATGTCTAGAAATATATAAATTTAGGGAAAATTTAAAGTGCTTACCTACAAAAAAAAAAACGAAATCGATTTTGTCAAACTAGTATATCGTTTGGCAAGGGCAGAAATTGTCTTCCCGCACGAGCCACTCATACTATTTTTTGTCACGACTCTGTGTTCATCGATCACGGCAAAGGTAATGCAGTCATCTCTATGCAACAACTAGATTATTCTACAAAAACAATATTTCATGAAATAAACGATTTGGTTTTATTTATTTTATGCTTCATGCATGTATGTTATAACATGAATATAAGATGTAACCAAAAGTGTATGTTTTGTAAGGATCGTGGTATAGATATTAGATTTCAGAATAAATAATAATTATTATATTAAAATAAAATAAGAATAAAGAAAATATGTGATTACGGCAAAGGGAATGCACAATGCATTATATGCAGGGATCTATCCAATAATCAGATTAATCTACAAAAGCAATTTCATGAAATAAAAAAGTTAACGCGTCATGCAAGGAGGTTAAAATATGAATATAAGATGTAACCAAAAGTTTATGTTTTGTAAAAACCGTGGTATAGATTTAAGTGTCTGGCTGTCAGGGACGGCCAAATGTACTATCCAGGCTATATTTGGCATTTCTAATATCTACGTCGTAACTCGTAACGAGGTGGGTTGCTGTGAGGGGGCTGATCATATGTTATAAAAATTCACAATAATAAAATTATTACTTGGCAGTATTAAAATTTTTAATATCATATTACTATATTATATAAAATACAAATACAATTTCACAACTGAGGCCGTATTTTTTTTTATTTACCGAAATTTTTTGAATATATTTCCAATCATATTGTGTACTACTTCACTTAGTATATTTTTTAGGCAGTGGCATTACTTATGTGTTTAGGTAGTTGCAGGTAAGCATTATATAAGATTGTTAGTTTACTATTCATTATTATTCTCCTAGACTCTACGCCATACATGTCAACTTATTCAACTTAAATAAACAATCTTAGGTACATATAACGATTCATTTTTTGAATAATTAAATATGGAAATAAATCATTTTACGTTTTTGTTTATGTTCAATGTCATTAAAATAGAAATATTTATCTTGTACAAATATAAAGTTATATTGTGAAATACAAAACAAATTACTACCTATCATACCAATATAATAAATATTAAATATACACATACAATTAACACTAATGACTGAATCCAATCAGATTCATTTTATTCTAAGTACATATTATGATATATATTTATTTGGTATAATCATATAGATAAAATTAGAAATTTTTTTAAACTTTATTGAGTTTTATATTGTACCAAAGTATTGTGTATTATTTATAACATATTAAGTTATAGATTGCGTAAATTGCGATATTGTTAACATTTATATTTCTAACATAATAAGTAATAACTAATTAAATTAAATTAAACAATTAATATAATTGATATACCTTTATACAAATATAATAATTTATGATATGTTTAATTATGTAAAACAGGTAGTCAATCTCTATTGATGAATATATAATAATATAATGTTTTATACTGCTAATATATAGTATAAGTCTAAACAGTACTTTATGATAGACAACTATAACTATATTATGTTAATTAGTAAACTGTTTAGAACTATTGGTTAATTCAATAATAATTTTCTTCACACACCATGTTTACTTAAGTGTAATTTATGTTTTTACAATATTCATGATCAACATCTCAAAAAAGTAATAATATTTTGGTATATATATATAAGAAAAATGTGAAGGGGGGTGTTGGCGCCCGCAGGCAAATGCATTTTAGAAAACCAAAAAAAAAATTAGAAAAAATGATACGATAATAAGGCATATTGAAGAGTTCAAACTAAAACGTCCAGAATCCAAAACAGAAAAAACAATACTGCCAATGATTAGCTCACTAATGAATAATGATACAGACTGCACCTGCTTCTTAACAATATTCAAGTCTATACAAAAAATTCATCTAGAGTCAAATTCCAAAAAAAAAAATTGAAGGGGAGGGTTGGCGCCCGCAGTCAAATGCATTTTAGAAAATCAAAAAAAAATGTAGAAAAAATTATACGATATTAAGGCATATTGAAGAGTTCAAACTAAAACGACCACAATATTAAACAGAAAAACAACTGACGATGATAAGCTCATTAAAGAATGATTATACTGAGGGCACTTGCAGGTAATCTATAAACAAGTCTGTCCAAAAAATTCAACTAGAGTCAAATTCCTAAAAAAAAAATTGAAGGGGAGTGTTGGCGCCCGCAGGCAAAAGCATTTTAGAAAACCAAAAAAAATTTAGAAAAAATTATACAACCAGAACACATATTAATGAGTTAAAACTACAATCTTCAGTAAACATAAAAAACAACCATTGTGGGTTCAAACTAAAACGACCACAATATTAAACAGAAAAACAACTGACGATGATAAGCTCATTAAAGAATGATTATACTGAGGGCACTTGCAGGTAATCTATAAACAAGTCTGTCCAAAAAATTCAACTAGAGTCAAATTCCTAAAAAAAAAATTGAAGGGGAGTGTTGGCGCCCGCAGGCAATTGCATTTTAGAAAACCAAAAAAATTTATAAAAAATTATACAATCAGAACACATATCAATGAGTTCAAACTACAATCTTCAAATTCATAAACAGAAAAAACAATCCACAATGATTAAAAAGCTCCTTTAAGAATTTCAATACAGAGGGCACCTGCAGGTTATCAAAATTCAACTAGAGTCAAATTCCTAAAACAAAAATTGAAGGGGAGTGTTGGCGCCCG
>CARXXK010001449.1:0-27059 GCA_949089665.1 Macrosiphum euphorbiae
ACACGTGGTACACCTTCGTCTTTGACAATAATACATTAATACATTTATTTCTTTGAACATAATATGAAATGCATCAAAACGTAAATTGTCAAGATTTGAACTAAAATGTGTTTGATTAAAATAATTAGCGCATTCAAACGAACAAAATATATCAACAATATAACCATTAAATGAATATCGCACTTCCCTCACGACAAAAGCTGAATGCGTCTGTCGAAAATATTCATATACGTCACGTTCACTATGAGCAAACGAATATTTTGCAATGTGTCGTATTGTAGTCGGTGGTATATGTCTAATTACACTACAGAGGTTGTCATCGGGTATCATCACTGCTAAAAATGAATAAAATCATTATAATTTTTATAATTAAAATTGTGTAATTAATTAACATACAAAAAAATATTTACAACATGAAATATACTGACCACTTTATAAAACGCTCATGCTTACCGTCCGCTTCACTTGTTGTGTATAACTAATCATCTGATCATACTATTAATGGATTATGAAAATAATATATAATTATCAATATGTACTACGGTAATAAAAATGAAAATTATGTGATTAAAATATTTAATACCTAATTAGCATTATCGTATATGATATTAATATGATTATGTTATATATTATATTATATTATATGAGGTTAAATAAATATCTTATTAGCAACTTATCTAGTAAACTCGAAAGTATAATTACTATAAATAGATTAGTGATAAATAAATGTGTAGTCAGTATAATTTATAATAATTGATATACCGTCCGTATGAATTATGATAAAATATAATGTAGGTATTAATATCCATACATTAAAAGCTATGAGTAATGGGAAAACTTAGATCAAAAGGTGAAAACAACAAGTTGTTCACACCTACATACATAATAAACACGTCAGCAGTAACGAGGGATAATTTAAGATTTTAGTCTATCACATTACAAGTAGTCATTGTTGTAAGTCATAATATAAATCGATATAATGTATGTATTTTTATCCTTACATTAAAAGCTTAGTAATAGGAAACTAAGATCAAAAGGTGGAAACAACAAGTTGTTCACGCCTATTCACATAATATACAAGTCAGCATTATAGTTATAACGAACGATAATTAAGATTATAGCCAATCACAGTTTTCATTGTTAGACTTCATATAAATATTGGTTAACCACATAATATTTGTTAGAAGATAGTCAGCAACAGTCAGAGTGTTCACTAATATCGTTAAACATGAGTGCACAGAATTCAGATGTTGAAGAAATCAATGTAAGTATACAACATTATAATAATAATTAATATATCATTAATATTTATAAATTTATATACAATTATCATCACTAAATGTTATAAACATATTAATTATAATTAAGGAACAATATGGTAAAATGCAGAATTTTAAAAAAATCAAACGCAGTACAAACATTAACAAAAAAACAGAATGAAATAATGACCAACACAAGTGAACAAAATTCAGATGATGAAGAAATCAATGTATGTACATTATTATTATTTTTAGCTTACTTTCATTAAATCCTCACGAAGTATTGTAATCATATTAATCATATTAATTACAATTTAGGAACTTTATGCTAAAATGAAGAATTTAAAAAAAATCAAAAATAATATAAATAGTAAACAAAAAAAACAAAAAATAACAATGAGTACAAGCAACCAAAATTCGGATGATGAAGAAATCGATGTATGTATACATTTATTATTATTGATAGATATATTATATTAATATTTTATAATTTAATTGAAAACATGATAATATAAATTTAGGAACATTACGGTAATCGAATAAATCAAATACAGAATTTAAAAAATGTCAAATCCATTATAAAGTCTAAACCAAAAAAACAAAAAGTAAAATATTAAATATTAAAATATTATATTTATTAAATAATATTGATTTTAGTTTCAGTCACATTTATTAAAATTAGAACAAGAATATGATGGATCAACATTAAACAATCAAAACTGTATACGTGTAAAAAAACCAGGTGGTGGTAATTTTTCAATTAAAATACCTGTGAATCAAGGAGGAGGTGATTATTTGGTTGTTCAAAAGTATAAGACAGCCGATATGGAAAAAGTAGAGTCAAAAGAGAGGTAACAACAATTGTGATGTGTAGTATATTTAATAATATATCTATGATAATATACAAATATAATTAATTATAACATGTATCCATTATTTTGATTTTTAAATAGATGGAAAACTAGTACATTTAACGCAAAAATTATACTCGACGAAAAAGATAAAGCTGACAATGCAATAATATCAGCATTCAACAACTTACAAGATTTGATGATGGATAAATTTATGTGTAATGATGATAAACAAATTGAATCTTATCAATAATAAGACTACACATTTATTCTATTTTAATTTACATATTGTATCACACTTAAATAAAGTTATATGTATTTGGCAATTGTGTTATATAAAAAAATGATGATATTATTATGTATAATCAAATTAATAAACAAATAGCTATGATACATTAATTATTATATTTTTGAAATAAAAAGACGAATCATTATGAAATATACAACTATTTTATTAACAGATTACAACAAATATCAAAAAATAAAAAATAAAAAATAAAACAATATTAATGATTAAAGATATAATATTATAACACAATATAATAACAACATCATACAATTTTAGTAAAATAAAAATGAGTAATTAAAATGTAATAAAATCAAATCATGATTATTTGGTTTTTATTGATTGATTATGTCAGGCTTTAATACAATGTCTGCAAACTTTCCATGATGTATTTGCTGTAGATCAAGTAAAAATGATATCTCTTCATCCTTCAGATCATCCATTTTGAAATTATAATCTTTAATATATGTACTGATAAAATCACTTCTAATACAATCAGGTGATAAATATAAAATATCATACTTGATAATTATACATGCATTATTGAAAACAGTTTGATACATCACTAATTTATTTGTTAACTCTATGATATTTGCATTTATACATGGTTCCAATAATTTCAATCGATTTAAATTATCACTGGATAATGTGATTCTGTTATTATTATGATATAAATTAACTGATTCAGATTTTGGACATATTTTATAATAAAAATTATTATCCAAATGTAATCGTTTTGAATGTTGAACAGTGGATAAAGAACGAACAATTATATTAAAACTATCATCAGATATAAACTTATTCCATTGAAATACATTTAGTATTAGATAACGTTTAGTTACGTTACACATGAATAAAATAATTACAGATAAAGGCTGATCAACAAGGTATCCAATATAAATGTTTTTTTTATTCTGTTGATGTATGTTGAATATTGATTTGACTATTACACCTTCCATGATGAAGTGTACCTACAGTATTGATTTAATTAGTTAACTCAAGATGATAATATTTTGGTTTAGATTTCACTCTAGTGGATCTTCTAAGTTTCTTCAATGTACAACAGTGTTGACGTATCGGTTGGATTTTATCGATTGTAATATATGATTTAATTTTAATTAAATTATTATTACTTTGATGAGGAGATAAATAAATAAAATACAACATAGTCAAGACTACTACACTAGTACACTGTCAAAACACTACTAAAATCAAATCTAGAAAAAAGCTAAATATATTTAACAATGTGTAGACAGTTGTTATCAGTTTGATCACATAATGAAAGTTAAAAGTATTTATATAGTCAATGATTTTTGTTTATCAATTAATATTTTTTTTTTTTCAAATCTATAAACATATAGTTAGTAACAACACACAAACATGTATCAGGTCAGCAATGACAATTTGACCACACACAAAACTAAATGATAATTGATTTTTTCTGTTTCAAATTCAATAACATATTGTTGAATACAAGAGAGAGTACTATTTGGTGCATTCAACTTTTATAATATTCTTCATAGATTGCATATTATTCGTAAAAATTCTCAGGAATTACGTTCTGCAGATGTAATCGATTACGGGTACAACGGATCTAGCGCGTAGATGGCATTGTTCCAGTGACTCCTTGGAGTTCCACGTTACGGGTGTATCGTTCATGAGCTGCCCATCTCGTGTACCGCTACAATGATCCGACAACGCCTTTACTCGATGCTGATCCGATTATTCGGTGGCTGCAATGTCGTTGACATATTATGAATCTATTCGAATATACTTGCTATACGATCACGAGATATTAAATCAAATATTAACACATATAAGTTGTTTTAAAAAAATGAATATTTATTTTTATTTACTATAATGTATAATAAAAACATGATTAATAAACGATATTGTATAACTCAGTTTTGTAATTTACAAATATGTTCGGTTTTACAATATTTACTTAATATGTTTTGAACATACTGATTACCCTTCATTAATAACACACATAAACATCTTGGACTGAATCTGCAATGTTCAATCCACGGGTCGTCAAGCCTTTCCCAATTATAAAGAATAAGACCACAACAAAAGCATTCCACGACATCATCGACTCCTGAATATTTTAAGCCACATTCGGACAATGTATATTTATTTTGACAAGTATTTGACGGGAATAATTTGAATGTTTTAAATCTTGATGAAAACGAAGAAAATGCTGGATGAACCATAGTCGGATTACTTCGTATACGATAAACTAATGATTCAAAATCATTTGGACATTTTTGAAAATTCATTTTTGAAGAAATTAAATAACTTATGCACTGCAATAAAACTTTGAGAAAATAAAGAAAAATGAGACACGACTTGAGTGATCGGCGCATCATTAGTAACTGAATATGAAAAAAAAAAAAACAGATTAAGTTATATTGTATTATTATAATATACTACAATCAGTTATTACAAAATCTAATTACTTCAAAATGCAAACGCACTTAATTATGAAATTTAAGTTTATGAAAAAAAAAACAAAAAATGTAGACTCATGTCCTAGTTGACTATGACACTGGATGTAGCATTAACATACTTACTTACCCTAAATTCAAATTTATCAAACTCTAAATCCAACGCCTTAGTCCACTAGGCCATGAGTCTACAAGTTAATTAATTAATATTTGTACATTTAAGTTGAAATAATGAAAAATAAAAACGAAAAAAAAAAAGTAAATATATTTGTAGAAAAAAAAAATAATAATAATAATAAAAGAACACATAATAATAATCATTGATGTGTAATTCAGTAAAATATCTTTTTTTAGTAAAATTTTTCCCGGGGTCGTCACTGACACCACAAGGGGAAAAGTTGTGGATAAACGATTTTAAATCTCCCTGTAACTGAAAAAACTTGGATAGAAACTACATATACTACCTACTTTTAATATCTGGCACGACTTTATAATATAACTCGTAAGGTGGCTTACCAATCTGTGAACTCGTTCCGGTTAGATTAAGTGTATAAACCGCTGTGTTCACAGCTTCTGCCCATAATGACACGTCAAGATTTTTCGCACATATCATTGTCCTGGCAGCTTCTACGATTGTTCTGTTATCACGCTCGACTTTTCCGTTCTGTTCCGGCGTATATGCTACCGTAGTTTGGTGTCGTATGCCATATTTCTGTAGAATACCTGTAATATCCTTGTTTACAAATTCTAACCCATTATCTGTCCTTAATATTTTGACTTTAGATCCTGTTTCTGTTTTAACACTTTTTATAAATGTTTCCATAATATTTTTTACTTCATATTTATTCTTAATAAAATATACTGTTCTGTAATGTGAATAGTCATCTCTAAATAGTAAAAAATATTTTGACATACCGATAGAGTCCCTCTGCATCGGTCCACATAAATCTGCATGTATTAAATCGCCGACGTTAAAATATTCGGTCTCACTTTTACTGAACGATTGACGGTTTTGTTTTCCGATTATGCAGTCGCTGCATACAAATTGATCGTCCTTGGCTGAATAATCAATATTATGTTTTGCCAAACAATTCCTCACGTATTGAATATTCTGGTGTGCTAAACGCTTATGCCATACTTCTAATCGTTTTTCTACTGCAATGTTCGCATAACATTCAGCTTTCGATGGTGCTTCAACTTTGATCTGTAATTCAAACAACCTACCGCATCTTGTGCCTATGCATACAGGAATCCCGTTTCTTTTGAACACACACGTTTTGTTGTCTGACGTTAGTTCTAAACCTTTGTCTAACGCTGACCCGCACGAGAATAAATTAAATTTTAATCCCGGCACGTGCAATACATTTGCCAAGTAATTTTTATTCCAATTACCGTTCACGTATGATAATATATTAATATTACCTTTTCCTGTTGCATATAGATTTGTTCCGTCACCTATTGTTACCTGTTGTGTATATTTCAATGGTTCATAACTTGTAAACCATTCTAGGTTCGCGCTCATATGATCCGACGCGCCTGAGTCTAAAACCCACGTATCTGTTGTAGTTTCATTTATCCTTGACTCGCTTACAAATGCATTTAAATTTGTACCTGTAGTACCGGTTTTCCCACCTTTCATACTACTTAGAAAATTCTTACAGTTTCTTTTATAATGACCAATTTTACCACAGTAATAACATTTAACATTACTTTTATTAGTAAATTGTTTTTTACCTTTACCATAACTGCCGTTTTTTCCATCGGATCTGTTTTGAAATTTGGCTGGAAATGCACTCGATTTCTCTTGTTCACCAACTTCACCTTTGATCTGGATAACCCGTGATTCTTCAATCAACAACCGACTAGTTAAATTATTTATATTTTTACTTCCCGTTGGGACTGAATCCCAAGCACTGTAAAAATGATTATATTCTTTTGGTAATGTCATTAGTATTTTTGTCATAACCATGTTATCCGTAACTGGTTCACCCGCTACTCTCAGTTTCCTTCCTAAATTGAACAATTTAGAAATATGCGTCGACATGTCATCTGTCGACTCCTTTGAATAACTGAAAAATTGTTGTTGAAGCAAATGTATACTTGCCTCAGACTTCTGCTCGTAAATACTCAGCAGTTTCTCCCACATTTCCAATGCAGTCTCACAGTTAATCAAATATTGTAATGGACCATCGTCCACTGAGGTAACTATTATTTTCTGACATTTACCGTCCGCTTTTTGCCCAGCGTTTGTCTGCCTTTGCCAACGTGTTTTGGCATCATCGTCGGTCTCTCCTGCCGACTTTTTTATAGGTAGACTTGGTTTCGTCCATTCACCTGAAACTATCTCACCTACTTCCAAGGCATTTAGAATGACCTTCATCTGGAATTTCCATAACGACCAGTTTTCCGCACATAATTTTGTTATCTTCACCGTGTCTTCCATGACCGATGATTTCCCGTATACTTGACCTGTATAACAATTTATAACAAAACTTTACCTATGTACACTGTTCCGCCGTTTTCCGAAATCCAGGATATCTCCGACTGGTTGTAGTTTTCTGCGTTAATACAGATATAAAAATACTTCGATCATGAATCCACTAGACTGTATGTCTTGGTTATTGACTGGGCCCATAACCTGTTGAAAGTGAAGCTTGACGGACTAATGATGTTAGCATTAATATAATAAGTAATAACACGACAATATAATATGATTATGTATAAGTATAATATATAATAACGTACAACTGGACAATTAAACTGTGACTATACACACACACCGCGTACACTCGGTATGACAGCGTCTGTGCAAGTGAATATTACATACATCAAAGGCCCTATTTATATGAACAATCGAGGCCATCTTGTATCCGTATATAATATAGAAAGCGATAGTAAAGGTGTTACACAGCTATATCGTAACTGCATAAGTATCTATTAGAAAAGGACATTGTACACGCACGTGTGTTTACATGGTTTGAATACTAATATTAATTGTATATTTCAACAGTAGTAATGAGGCAATTTGGCGCATATTATCATTTCAAATCCATGATCGACATCCAACTGTGGTTCATTTGGCAGTGCATCTTGAAAATGGCCAGCGTGTGTACTTCACGGCTGGCAATATACGTGCAAGAGCAATGTCCCCACCTCCGACCACGTTAACTGCATTTTTTTCATTGTGCAACCAAGATACGTTTGCAAAGACGCTACTTTATTCTGAGGTGCCGACTTATTACAGATGGAATACTTCCGTGAAAAAGTTTCAATGTCGCATACAGGGCAAGGCAGTGGAGGGGCACTCAGGTTTATATATGACCGATGCGTTAGGCCGTTTATACACAGTTCATCCAAACAATTTGGAATGCTTTTACTTGCGATTACTGTTAATCAATGTACGTGGGCCGACATCCTTCGAAGAATTGAGAACGGTGGACGGGCGGGTTTGTGCCACGTATCATGCGGCTTGCCAAGAGTTACATCTTCTTGAAAACGATGCCCATTGGGATATTTCACTCGCTGATGCATCGAATATTGCTCGACCACGGCAAATACGCTCTCTATTTGCGATAATCTTAACAACGTGTTTCCCATCAAATCCAAAAGACCTTTGGGAAAAATACAGGGACTACATGAGCGAAGACTTTTTACATCGATTGCGTACTACGAATCAAGTTCCGGACATTCGTTTTTCCCCCATTGTGTATAATGAGGCATTAATTGAGATTGAGGACATGTGTTTGGAAATCGTTAACAAAGCTCTGGTTCAACTTGGACTGCCTTCGCCGAATCGATCCATCAACGGCCATTTTAATCGAGATTTGCAACGTGAGCCACAGTTTGACGACGCCGAAATGGGTAGATTTGTTCAAAAGAATCTCCCAAAGTTGATTACTGAACAACGTATTGCGTACGACAGAATTATGCAGGCAATCAAAAGTAAAAGCGGAGGATTGTATTTCCTGGATGCGCCCGGGGGCACGGGCAAGACTTTCCTAATCTCAATAATTTTGGCAGCGATACGCTCCCAAAACGATACTGCACTGGCTATGGCATCTTCAGGAATTGCAGCAACTCTTCTGGAGGGTGGGCGAACCGCGCATTCAACACTGAAATTACCGTTGAACGTACAATTCACGGAGAGACCAACGTGCAATATCACTAAAAATTCAGGAATCGGGAAAATCCTCCGATCATGTACGATCATTGTGTAGGACGAATGTACAATGGCGCACAAAAAATCATTAGAAGCCCTTGATCGCACCCTAAGAGATTTAAGAGGAAATCCTGGCCTATTATTCGGTGGTGCACTCATTTTGCTGTCCGGTGATTTTCGGCAAACTCTACCGGTAATACCACGTTCAACCCCAGCAGATGAACTCAATGCATGTCTCAAATCTTCAGGTTTGTGGCTGCACGTGCATAAATTGAGCTTGAAGACTAATATGCGGGTACAACTACGGAATGAGGCATCGGCAGATTTGTTCGCAAAACAATTGTTAGATATGGGTAATGGCTTAATGACCGTCGATCAATCAACACAATGCATCACATTGCCGGCCGATTTCTGTAAGATCACGGCTACCGCAGATGAGTTAATTGCAAAGGTCTTCCCGAATCTGCCCCAAAATTACAAAAATCTTCAGTGGCTCGGTGCCCGGGCCATATTGGCAGCCAAAAACATCGATGTGAATGCTATCAATTTCAGAATTCAAAACAAGGTACCGGGCGAATTGAAAACTTACAAGTCCATAGACACTGTAACGAGTCAAGACGAGGAAGTCAATTATCCACCTGAATTCTTAAATTCGCTTGATTTGCCGGGCATGCCACCGCACGTTCTATCGTTGAAAATTGGCGTTCCCGTCATTCTTCTACGAAACATCAATCCTCCACGACTCTGTAATGGTACCAGGCTTTCGGTAACGAAATTGATGAACAACATTATCGAGGCTACAATTTTAAACGGAAAGTTTATGGGCGAATATGTAATGTTGCCCCGAATCCCAATGATTCCTACGGATTTGCCCTTCACGTTCAAACGTTTGCAGTTTCCGGTGCGAATCGCTTTTGCCATGACCATCAACAAGGCACAGGGCCAATCACTACAAGTGTGTGGCCTAAATTTGGAAAATCCATGCTTCTCCCATGGACAGCTGTATGTTGCCTGCTCCCGCGTCGGGAGACCGGAAGATTTGTATGTGTACGCCCCAGATGGTAAAACGAGAAATATTGTATATCAAAATGCCCTTCTGTAGTTGGCAAGCGTGAACCTGGGCACAAATGATGGGTAATCCCTTTTTGATTATGTTAATTAACGTTTTGAGATTATTATAATCCGTAAAATACATATGGAGTAGGTTTTTTAATGGGCGACGAGGTGCACGGGTTCGGCTAGTATTTCATAAAAATAAATGTATGTGTGTGTATCCACATTACCATGGTTACCAAGGTTGCCATGGTTACTAAGGTTACCAAGGTTTCATGGTTATTAAGGTTACCATTATCCATAGTTACCATGGTTACCATGAGTGTTGTGGCTATTATAATCATAATTATAGGTCTTTAATGGGCAACGAAGTGCATGGGATCAGATATTTTATATATATAGTCAGTGTGTGTCCACATTACCATGGCAACCTTTTATATTGTTTTATGTAAAACATATTATTTATATAGAGTTGTCAATTTTAATGGGCAACGTAGTGCACGGGATCAAATATTTTTATACATATAGACATGTTAGATCTCTGGGCAGAAGATAGGCTAATTTAAAAGGGGAGAGGACCAACACTGGGACGTGCTCAAACAGGGATTTTGAGATTTTTGTTTATATATGGTCGCCGCGGGTTTCAAAGCTATAATTATAATAATAATTGGTTTAAAATTGTTGTTATGGTAACCGTTATATTATAAAAAAAAACATATTATTCATATAGCGTTGGTATTTTTAATGGGCAACGAAGTGCACGGGATCAGCTAGTACAGTATAAATGTACAACCTATTTACGTGGAACATTATTTTAAATTTTCAATCTTTAGCTATAAAAGTTAAATTATATAATACAATTTTAAATTTGATAAATATTTTCAAAATTTGAACTAATACCCAGATAGCAATTGTGTAATGATATTATTATTATTACAGTACACAAATATTGTTATAAGAATAATGTTATTATAATAACATAACTATCCAACTAACATAATATTTATTCAGTAATTTAATAATATTATTTTATAGATATTATATACGTAATAAAATCATTTTGTATGTATGGTAATAATAATATTATTTAACAAATATAATAATCAAGCTATTATAATAAAGAAAGTATATTATTATAATTATTATGAATGGGGCTATAAATGAAGAAAAACAAAAACATATTTTAAAACAAATAAAATTATTGAATTACTTACAAACGAATCAAAACCTATGCAAACTGAAGATATAAATACAATTAACATGAAATAAATATTGAAAAACAACCACGTTTCTTTACTAAAAATAAAAAAAAATAAACTTGAATTTCATCAATTGTCGTCGAGTGAACGTAATATAATAAGAAAATCCTTACTAAATAATACAAGTGTTTTAAATGTTCATTCATATGACGATCATTCTTATAGCGCTAAAAGAAAATGAATTTCTTAATATATTGTTGAATTGTATCTTTTAAATGACGATCGTAAGTGAATAATGAATATTGTGTTTTTTTTTCGAATTGTGTATTATTAAATTTATTAACTATTAATGTATTTAACTATTTTAATTATAATTTATAATGTAAAAATATTATGTTAGTTGGATAGTTATGTTATTATAATAACATTATTTTTATAACAATATTTGTGTACTGTAATAATAATAATATCATTACACAATTGCTATCAGGGTATTAGTTCGAATTTTGAAAATATTTATCAAATTTAAAATTGTATTATATAATTTAACTTTTATAGCTAAAGATTGAAAACATAAACACACATAACTATTTAAACATTTAAACTAATTTTAAAATTGCTCGCTAAAAAAATTAAATCGACTATGGAAACTAAAACAAATTATGACCGTTGACGGTCGAAAAAAAAATAAAAATAGAAACTCACGAAATAAACAACTGTCCAAACGCATTTGGAATAAAACAGACGTATTATTGATACTTGCATTAAAATAATGAAAAAAGCAAACATGTGTTGTAGGTACCTATTGTGGCCAGGACAGTTGTTATATACATTACTTTTCAGCCGAAATTATAATATTATAATAATAGGTATGACTGTTCACTTGTTATAATATAAATTCTTTATATACCAACAATCATTATTATTTTTATACTATGAATATTTTATTACAATATTAAAAGAAAATATGCAATATACATATTATAATATACTTTCTATAGTGCATCGTCATTCGTTTCATAATTTTATGATTTTTCATTCAAACATTTCATCTAACAGACAAAATTCAGATGAAAAACAAACTATACAATATGCATACAATAATATTGTATACCTACAATATTGCTATGGTTGTATACGTTAGTTGTTTTAATGATAATAGAGGTAATTTAAAAACGAAAATTTTAAAGTATTTTATCCAAACATATAGTGTCATAATTTCAAACGTATATTGGGTATACCTAACCTATTGTTAATCTTAAGTCATCTATGTATTTTGTGATTTATAGCTATTTTAAACTAATTTGTTCAGTTTTTTATTCATAATATGAGAAATGTAACCAATAATAATTACTCTAAATAATATTATGAATAGGTAGGTACCCATAATTATTTACTATTATATTATTATAATTTATTTTTATTTTTATTTATTCTTCAAGAAAATAATGGGCCCCACTGAACATGTTCGTATGGGGGCCATAAAAATATACCATTAGTCTAGAAAAGTATCTCTCATCACTGCTGTATGTACATACGAATACAATGTACAATATAATATATTATATATTATATAGGTACCTACTACAGTACACATCGAAACGACAATTAATTATTTCAATAATCATTAAAACAAATCGTCATTTTATATTCGAAACGCGATCTGTGCGTAATTCCGAAATCCGAACGCTTATTCATTATTAAATCGTCTTCAAAAGTCCGCCGAATACCTATTGTTATTTTGAACTATCTATGAATTTTGTAATTTTTAACCATACTAAACGAAACACTAATCTATCCAGTTTTTGATTTATATTATGCACAGACTGCGATGAACAATAATTACTCTAAATATTATAAGTAGGTACCTACAATATTATAGGTACTATTATTATATCAAGTACCTAGTCTCGAAATGTATCTCTCGTCATTGCGATACATATAAATACAATATAATATACAATATAATATTTTATACCTACTACAATACACATCGAAACGACAATTAATTATTTCGAGATCGAAACAAATTGTAATTTTATATTCGAAACGCGATCCGTGCGCAGTCACGTCACGTCAGTATCAATTCAACTTACGTTAAAAACTTCTACTTAGAAAGATGTCCGCCAAATCCGAACGCTTATTCATTATTAAATCGTCTTCAAAAGTCCGCCGAATACCTATTGTTATTTTGAACTATCTATGAATTTCGTAATTTTTAACCATACTAAACGAAACACTAATCTATCCAGTTTTTGATTTATATGAGAAATGCACAGACTGCGATGAATAATAATCACTCTAAATATTATAAGTAGGTAACTACAATATTATAGGTACTATTATTATATCAAGTACCTAGTCTCGAAATGTATCTCTCGTCATTGCGATACATATAAATACAATATAATATACAATATAATATTTTATACCTACTACAATACACATCGAAACGACAATTAATTATTTCGAGATCGAAACAAATTGTAATTTTATATTCGAAACGCGATCCGTGCGCAGTCACGTCACGTCAGTATCAATTCAACTTACGTTAAAAACTTCTACTTAGAAAGAAGTTAGCCGAATCCGAACGCTTATTCATTATTAAATCGTCTTCAAAAGTCCGCCGAATACCTATTGTTATTTTGAACTATCTATGAATTTTGTAATTTTTAACCATACTAAACGAAACACTAATCTATCCAGTTTTTGATTTATATGAGAAATGCACAGACTGCGATGAATAATAATCACTCTAAATATTATAAGTAGGTAACTACAATATTATAGGTACTATTATTATATCAAGTACCTAGTCTCGAAATGTATCTCTCGTCATTGCGGTACATAAAAATACAATATAATATACAATATAATATTTTATACCTACTACAATGCACATCGAAACGACAATTAATTATTTCGAGATCGAAACAAATTGTAATTTTATATTGAAAAGCTATCCGTGCGCAGTCACGTCGAGTCAGTATCAATTCAACTTACGTTTAAAACAACTTGGACTTAGAACGAAGTCCGACGAATCCGAATGCGTATTCATTATTAAATCGCCTTCAAAGGTCACCCTACGAACGGACGTTATTTATTATATTGTTTTCTTGTGATTTTTTTCGTTTTCGTTCATTTCCGTATTTCACGTATATATTATTATACCAGTGAACGAGGGAGTCGCATTTCAGTCAACCGTGTATATATGAATAGGTTATTATTATATTCAGCTGCTGCACAATGACATCAGCACATTAGATACCTACTTAATATAATATTAATATCAAAAGTGACGTCGGTCTATCTTACATTCTTACTAGGTTTCTGGTATGCGGTTATCACGCGGCGGATCCGATTATTATAATTATTATTATCTTGTCGTATTTATTGGTAGTGTTACATGCGGCCCTTCAGGGATCCAAAAGCTGGTGTACTTGATAAATAATAATAGTCAATTAGAATGGTAATCAAATGTATTATATTAAACCAGACAAAACAAGCAGAATAATAGTGTTGATTGTAGTGAATTTGTAGTTCGTTCCGAAGTTGATAATCTCCGTGTAAGTCGTGTGAAATGGCTGGGCGGCTAGCGAGTCGTGTGGTGTTCTCGTCTCTGGATACATCTAACTCAGGCTGTCTCGCTGTCCCCTATATATATGGTGGCGGCGTCCTTTGAAAGTGAGCGGCGCGTGTACAGTCGCCCTTGATATGGACCTCACGATTATGAAAGTGGTATTCGTAGTCGAAAACACTTTTGGGTGTGGTCGCATTCCTGGTTGTTATTATGAGCAAAATATATGGTATTGCGTAATCCCATTACACCTCCCTACCAAAAAAAAGATTGTTAACCTTTAAGGGTTAAGAATCTTTAACATCGTTAATTAATAGTTTACAATGGCTGAATTACATTGTTTACATTGACATTTTAAATTTGTATGCAGTTAACAATTTGATTATAGTATTACATTTGATTACAATAATGTGAGCATTTTACAATTTTAATGTCATCATTATTATTATTATTGTTTACGATTTTAATTGTGGTTAGTAAAATAAATTAATACATGATTTAATTAACAATTAGTGTTAGTAAAAATGATTAATAATCTTTAATAAAATAGTATAGGTACCTGAAATTATAACATTATAAGCGTTACGTAAGTATACAATTTAAGTATTTCCCCTTTTATAATAATAATAATATTTATCCTTCACCTATATACTAATTTATGTGAATAATTGTTAAATTTGTCACAGACATATGCAACTATGGTTCTATTCAAGATAATTCATCATGTAAGTTGGATCTCTAGTGTTTTCTATTATTTTTACTAATTGTTTGCATTCTCCATTACAATGATCATCTATGAAAAGTTCAAGGCTTCTAGTTATTTTATTTAAAGTTCTATGATCGTAGTGGTTATTTATTTTCTTGTTTGCCTTTAATATATGCCAATTAAAGCATACGGATTGTAATTTATTTTCTTTAACGTTATAAATATGTACTTCTGTTTTTAAAATTGTTTTTAGCTCCTCAATGAATCTAAAATATATAATAAATGTTAATTTATGTATTTGTTTATTTAATTTATTTTGTGTTATATTTATTTATTAACTAATAATTATTATTTATTTGCCTTAAAATTCCTTTTATATTTTTTTGCTAATTTATATAATTTAATAGGCTTTATCTTTGTTACTATGTAATTGAATAGGCATTTTGTTAAAATTACGTCTGCAACTGGATCGTGACAATGTGTAATATTATGATTAATATCGCATGCTAGTTCATGAGCTTCTGATAGTCCTAACATTCTACCATTTTTATTTAATTTACCTAAATAACCTGAATATAAAACTTCCTTAGTCTCTAGGTTTGATAATTCTAATACAAATTCGTCATTATTCCTAACGCTAATTGCCGATATATTTAAATATGCTAAAATTCCTGTTAATCTTAAACGCTTAATTATCGTGATATCTGTCGTTCCGTTCCAAAATACTATTAGTGGCTCCCTATCGTTTATGTGCAAATATCTTTGCAAGTATACCGTAGACAAGGTTGATTCCCCCTGGCGACTTATACTGTTGTACAACTGTTCCAGCAATGGTTCAATCACTCTTGCCTTTTTCCCTCGGAATACTCGTTTGATATTCTGCACTGTTTTCTTTAGGTCGCATCGGCGGAATCTTCTTAACTTATCATCCTTTGTAAGTATAAGAGGACTCCCCTCCAATTTCTTGGGTTGGTATTTTTCTAAACTATTCGATATCGCGCCGGATACCAGTATCGTTTCGTTCTTACTGACGGTAAAGAACTCGAAATCCATTATAAAAAAGCGTACCTGTGAGCTAAAATAAAATAATTATTTTTCTTTAAAAACAACTTAAATTGGTTTTTTGTATTTATAACTATGTATTTGATATTTGATATATGATATATGATATTGATATACGATATAGTTTCCTGATTTATTCTTCGAAAATCGTTTCAATGATTTCGCGTCGTCGGATTAGTTGTTCTATCAGTAAACCCAACTCTACGCACATTGGTCGATTATGATTTGGTCTTAAGATAACTGTGCGTACAAAATCGTTAACATGGATCATGACCCGTGCTAAGAAATTCGGCCTGAAAGGTATGGTCATATTACTATTTGCCCTTCTTATATGTTCTGGGAAACAATGTAATCTGATCACTTCCCCTCGCATTATTTGTGTATGATTGGTTGATTCAATTAATTCGTTTTTTAACTCTCTGAGAAACTCAAATGTTTGTAGTTGCATTCGAACGGTTCGTGCTACAGGTGGTATGTTTTCACCCATTTTGTACTTAAAATTTTTACGTTTGTTTTTATATATATTTTTTGTTTTCTTCTTAATTTCTGAAATAGTTAAAAGTTATAAGTATTATTTAGAATATTATTTACGTATATGTATATATTATTGCACGTAATATTATTTATTTAAATTATAGGATATTATTTACGTATTATTTCTTTATGCACGTATTATATTTTATTATTATTTTATTTTATATTTTGTTTTGTTTAATTTATTTATCGAATATGTTCTTCACTGTAAATTTGGTGTTGAATATAATATTGATCTAATATTTCTGCGATTTTCAAACACATTGAATTACAGGCTGGTTCGCGGTTACATCTAGTACAAAAGAAGGCTGTTAACGGATCCATAACATTTTCAAGTTCAGTTTCGTTAAAAGGTATTTGCATATTATTATTTGCGTCTATTACGTGTTGTCTAAAACAACGTACATATATTGTGTTCCTTAGTACCAATTGATTATGTGTATCGTTTATTAACCTATCCCTTAGTTCCTTATAAAAAACATTAGGCTCAGGCATTGGTGTGGGTTTTATGTACTTTATTATATTTATTTTGAAATCCTTCTTGTTTGTTTCCTGAAACATAATTATATATATAGTATTTCTCTAATAGTTTACATATACCTAGCTCTTATTTATTTATTAAATTAATTGTTTACCTCTATTTTAATTATTATTATTTCTATATTATTACTATTTTTCTAACTTATATTTTATTATATTTTTTTTTTATTGTTATTATTTGTTTTATTAATTAACTTATTATCTTGGTGAAGGGGGTGGAGTAAAGGGTGTTTCTTCATAATTTCGTATGTAGTCATTTCTATTGGGTGCCCTATATCTAACTATTCTGCCGGGAAATTCCATGACTTCTGTGGACCTGATGTACTTGCATTTTATCATTATGTAGATTGCTATTATTAGTATAATAGATATTACTGCCAGTATTATTGTTACATATAGTAAATTACTGTGTACAAATTGATGCTTTTGATTTTGTTCTCTTGAAAGTTCTTGGTTAATCATTTGTTGTACTTCGTCTAAAGATTTGGATGCATCGTGTAAATCTGTGAATTGCATAGCTAGTCCCTTTTCCCACTTTTCATCTGTTTCGAATTTGTGTATATGTTCGGGTATTTTTTCTAAAATATTATTCATGTTAGTTACAGGTGTAAAGTCTTTATATTTTGTAATTTGGATTTCTTCCGTGGCAGTTAATACTGCGTCTCGTGCAAATACTTGACAACTAATGTCGTTTATAGCTATTTCTCCTGCTTCATTTGTTTGTATTATAAATGAGTCTATTAAGTTCGCGCAACTTACAGTTAAAGTCTCTTTTCCTGCGTGAATCCATGTATTTTTTCTTTTTAATTTTTGGTATATGCTTCTTTTTAAATTTATTTTCTTTACTGTACATAACTCAGGATTAGCATACGTGTCAGCTTTATAAAAGTTTTGTACTTCGCATGGTTGGCGTTCATTGTTGTCCTGTATAGGTTGTGGTGTATTACATATTTTGTATATTGATGTTTCTTTACATTCGTTTAATTGTTGATCTGTGTATGTAGTAAATTTTTTATAGCCTTTGGTTACAGCAATATTATTATAAGTAATGTCCATCATGTACCATCCACTAGAATTATCTTGGTTATGACGCATTGGTACTGGTGTTAACCTGTATAATGTGAGTTCAGTGTCAATAATTAGTGGTATTACTATATCGAATACTAATCTGTCGTTTGAATAGTAGATTCTTATTTTTGTAATTTTTTGAAATTCATTTATTTCATATCTCTTTGTTCCCATCGGAATACTGTATATTTTCTTTATGTTTTGTTCTATTGCTTTTAATGTTGATGCTAATTCTTGCGGTGTCATAAGACTTGGATGTATCATACCTTCTCTAGCGGCAGTTACTATTTGTCCCAATATTTCTGTTTCGTAGGAATATTGATTAATAATTATTGTATATAAATTATGTATTTCATTTTTCATTAGTAAGTCTAATATATCATTTGTTTTGTTTTGTATTTTTGACATTTTTTCGTTTAGTTTTTGTTCCTTTTCCGTAATATTATTGTATAATTGTTCGGTTTGATTTATTGTGTTACCAATACTTCTTATTGTTGTTTTCACTACAGTAGTTTGAGCTGCCATTATGTGTAATATATTAGTTCCTGATTCTTCCGTTTTTTGTATAGCTTCTTGTGTTTTCTTAGTGCACTTGTCATCACATATGCCAAATAACGTATGCATGGTGTTACCTATTATGTTTATTAATCCCCTTTTCTTTCTGTTGTTTTTAATGTCCTCCATAGTACTTCCTAGCGACATATATGTACGTTCTTTCTGTTTAGTTATTTCGTTATATAAGTCTGTAATTACTAATTGATATTTCCCACATAAATCTTGATGTTTTTGGTCAGTACATAAATTTGTTATATTTTTAATTTTTTCCCCCAATAGTTCATATTTCGTGTTATATTCCTTTAATGAGTAAAACATTAAAAGATTGTATTGAGCCCCTATTAATCTAACTGGCCCCAACCCTTCATATTGTATACCCCTGCCAACTCCATAAGGCGTATACGAAAAGTACTCTGATGTATTTATTTCGTCAGATTCAATAATATTGACTAGAAAACTCGTCACCATCACCAATCTAAAAGTACAAAGTATATTTATATTAAACTAACTGTCTTATTATATTTTTATAAAATTAATACCATCTTATATAATCTAAAATATCTCTAGCATCATGTAAGAGTTTTATATAATCTATTAACCGTTTACACAAAGTATTTGTGTGTGTTACCGAATCTGATGACAAATCGTACATAATTAATGTTATAATTTGCGTAATTTTTGTTATTTCAAGAGTACCAAATGGTTCCTCCATAAAATTATTTGCTGTATTAATATGTCCTATTAGACACCTCGGTGTGTGTTCCGGTCCTAAAGTATATGTTTCGTGTATTTCTTGTTCGATTGCCATTTTTAGTTCCTCAATGAATTTCCTTTGTCTGTCCCTAAAATTAAAATTTATATTTTTTTTTTTTTATCGTAATTATTTTTTGCTTTTATTTTTATTGTATATATTTTTTTGATTAGATTTATTATTCAAGAAAGCATGGAGCCCACTTCTGACACCACTCGGATATATGTCATTCGAAACCGTGCGTATATATTTTTTTTGTTTTTGCTTAAGGATTTATTTAATTATTATTATTTTTTTTTTTAAAATTGTTTTTATTAGCTCGAGGGCCGGACATAATTATGGAAATTGAGTGGCCGGAGGGGTTTACTCCTTTGCCGCAACATATCGTGTCAAGAATATTAATTTCGGATGACGAGGAAGACGATTCCGAATAATAATAAAAAACTTGTTTATTAAATTAAATTTATTTTCATGATGTTAACTATCATGTATATTTTTGTTTAATAAATTAGTTTTTATCTATATCTGAATCCATTTTATTACATTCGTTATTAATTATTTTCTGAGAATAAGTTTCTGTAATAAAGTAGGTCCTCTGGCTCTGGTATAACGTCGATAAATTCAATTAGGTCCTGACAATTAATTTTTTCCAGATTTTCTATTCTATTTTCTGTCATAACATACAGAAACCCTTTTATGTTACGTGTGATCTCACTTATATCCGCTTCGGTGTACGGTTCGGTTAATTTATTATTTGCTATGGTTATGTGTTCTATAAAACATTTCGGAAATTTTTCTATGCCTAAATTGGTTGTATCGTGGTTTCCATTTACTATTGCTTCTTCCAGTTTCAAAATGAATGTTCTGTTTCTATTCCTAAAATTAACATAATTATTCTAACTTAATGTTTGCTATATACTTATTACTATTATTTTTTTTTTATTATTTTTTATTATTGCTATTTTTTTTTTTAATCGACTTGTGCGTCATTATAATATTTTTTTACGTTATTTCTATGTACAGTGATGACCTTGCGGCCTCGCTGTATAGCTACATTCTCGTTCCCTATAACTGCTGTGACCTCGTACGGTCCTAGCCAGATTGGATCGAGTTTCGTTCTATGATTATTATCTTTTAATAATATTAAATCATTAACGTGTAGTTCTTGTGGATTTTCATTTTTATCATAACGTTCTTTACTTTTTATTTTATTTTTAATTAAATGATCTCTAGCTATTTTATGCGAAATTTGCATATTTTCTTTTAGATCGAATATATAATCATCATAATTGTAACGTGGTTCAGGTTCGGCTTTTAATCTAATCGGTACCTCCAACGTACGTCCATAGACTAATGCGTATGGTTGAAAATTAGTAGAAGTATGTACCGTTGAATTATATACAAAGAATGCAAAGGGTAGTAAATGGTCCCAATTATTTAAATTCTTATCTACATAATGTCTTAAGTACTCGGCTAAGGTCCTATGAGCGCGTTCTACGGGGTTACCCTGCGGTCTGAATGGACTTGTGTTAACCTTTTCTATCTTTAATATTTTACAAACATTTGCAAACGTTTTCGAGAGGAAATTAGTTCCTTGATCCGTGAGTATTGTTTCTGGTATGCCGTGTACACAAACGAAGTGTGTAACAAAGGCTTCCGCAACAGTATTTGCCTTCTGGTCAGGAAGTGGAATTCCTAAAGTGTAACGTGTCAAATCGTCCTCC
This sequence comes from Macrosiphum euphorbiae, assembly GCA_949089665.1. NCBI lineage: Eukaryota > Metazoa > Arthropoda > Insecta > Hemiptera > Aphididae > Macrosiphum > Macrosiphum euphorbiae. Next base: position 21,772 of record CARXXK010001449.1, read on the forward strand.
ATCGTTAAAATGTATACATTATTGGACAGTGTAATCGGCAAGGGCCCTACTATATCCATAAATATTTTTTCGAATGGTTTAGACGAGGTGGATGTAATAGCCATTGGTTGTTTTATGTGTCGATTTGATACCTTATTAACCTGACATGACGTACAATTCCTTATATATTTTTTAATATCTTCTTTCATTCCCCTCCATATAAATTGTTTTTTTATACGTTTAGTAGTTTTATTCACACCTAAATGTCCGCCTAGTTTTGAGTCGTGAAATTGTGATAAAATGACTGCTTTTTCTTCTTCACTATATTCTACATTTGCACATATAATTATTTCTATATTTGTTTCGCGAAATATGTATCGCAACATTGACCTTATTTTTTCCCATTCTAAATCGTCGTGATCGCCTAGCTTGCCCATGGCTAATTTATTCAAATTGTTCTCTTTACAAAATAATTTTAAATTTATTAACGATATATATATATTTTCGTAAGTTGCCCTTTGGCGTTCTTTGTTTTTTGTTACTAAGAATATTATAAACCGGTTTTCATGTTTGAAATATGGTGTGTCCCCTATTACTTTACTAGTCGGTAATATTATACCGTTTCCAAATTGTTTTTTTAACTGATAATTTATTCCTGTTCTGAAATTATATTGCTTGGCAATTTCTGACACTATATTATATTCGTTTGGTGAATCTATTACTGTGCCTATAGTTTCTTTTACATTACTATTTGTTATAATTTGTGTTTCTAATTTTTCGAGAAAATTTTCATATGATTCGTTTTTTATTTCCTGTATAGAGTACATGCGTGTGAGTGCATCTACATTTGAATTTGATACTCCGGGTTTGTAACGTATTTCGTAATCATACTCCTCTAATTGTATTCTCCATCTAGCTAACTTTGATAATGGATTTTTTAAATTAAAGAGCCACGTTAATGGACGATGGTCACTAAGTATTATAAACTTCCTACCGTATAAATATGGTCGAAACTGTTTAACTCCGAATATTATTGCAAGACATTCTAATTCTGTTGTTGAATAATTGCTTTCGCTTTTATTTAATATGCGCGACGCATAACATATTGGCAAATCTTTACCTATTTCTCCTTGAGACAAAATAGCTCCGAGTGCTTTATTACTCGCGTCTGTAGTTAATAAGAAGGTTTTTGTGAAATCCGGATATTTTAAAACTGGTTCTGAGCATAACGCTGCCTTCAAGGTATCGAATGACTTTTGGCATTCGTTACTCCATACGAAACTCGTGTCTTTCTTTAATAAATTGGTTAGTGGTTTTGCTATTGCGCTATATGAATTTATGAATTTCCTATAATAACCACTTAATCCTAAAAATGATTTAATGTTTTTTACGGTTGTTGGTATTGGAAATTCCACTACTGCTTTTAATTTACGTTCGTCGGGTTTTATTCCGTCTTTCGTAATAACGTGTCCTAGATATACACATTCTCTTTTTAAGAAGTTGCATTTATCTGGTTGTAATTTTAAATTGCTTATTTGTAAACGCTCGAAAACTTCTATTAATTTTTCGTTATGATCATATAAATTTTTTCCATATACTATTATATCGTCTAAATATACTAAGCATTTTATTCCTATTAAACCTGCCAGAGCTGAATTCATAACTCTTTGGAAGGTTCCGGGACTCGTTTTCATTCCCTGTATCATTCGTTTGAAATGCCAGTGACCTTGGTTAGTCGAAAAGGCTGTTAACTCTCGTGAGTCTTCTTCCATCAAAATTTGGTAAAAACCACTCGATAAATCTAATAGAGAGAATAATTGACTATTTCCTAGTTGATCTAGTATTTCTGTAATATTTGGTAAAGGGTGAAATTCATTTATAGTAGCTTCGTTAAGTGCCCTAAAGTCTACTACTACTCTAAACTTTTGTTTTCCTGAATTGTCCATTTTCTTTTGTACTAATAATAGTGGGGAATTCCATGGACTTCTCGATTTCTCGATAATTCCATTTTCTTCCATTTTTTGAATTTGTGAATTTATTTCCTCCTGTTGTGCGTGTGGTAATCTATAAGGTCTACGATAGATAGGTGGCTGATCCTTTTTTAACTTAATAGAATGTGTACCGACATTGGTGAATGTTAAAACATCCCCTTCCAAATGAAATATGTTATTATATCGTTCGCATATTTCGTAAATAGATTGTTTTTCAATTTCGTCCATATGGTCAGTTATTATTACTTGTTTCAAACGTTCTATTCGTTCTTTATGATCATTTGTCGATTCTACATTATATATTTCGTATTCAGTATCAAAGAGTATTTTATTTAAATCAAATTCAGATATATTTTTCGTTTCTTCCGAGATATTTAACATGCTAACTATTGCCCTACCATTATTAACGATTGATACTGTACTACTGCAATATACGTCTTTTACTAGTTCTTGCTTATGTATAAATATTTCTTTGCTTTCTATGAGTGGGTCAGCTATCTGTATTCCTACAATAGTTTCAGTCCGCGGATTTAATTTAATAAAACTGGTTTTGTCGGTCTCCTTGAAATTTGTTAGCGCATGCGAGGTCGTTTGAATAATTAATTTGTTGTTTGCTACATCGACTATTGCGTTATTTTTTGACAAGAACTCGTTTCCTAATATTCCGTCCTTGGGTATTGGAAATCGTGCACTTACGATATGAAATTCTGTTTTAATGTTTTCGCTATTTAATTTAATTAATATTGATATTTTCCCTATGGTTTTTGTAAGACATTCATTTATACCGCGTAGATTTATTTTTTGCGTTTCGTCTACTTCTAGTTCTTCGCGTAAGCAATTTATTTTGAGAATATTTACCTGACTACCTGTATCTATCATTAAATGTAATTGATTAGTTTTTGCGGCATTAGAATCGAATGTTATATGATTGTTTTCTAGTTTTGCGAATATGTGAAATATTCGTTCGTCGGTTGTTCCGCGATAATCTGGTTTATCGTGCGAGTACCGCGTACCTCGTTCGACACGTTGGCGTTTCCCGAATTATTTCTACTTCCGTCGTTTCTCTTTTTGTAACATGAATCTACGTTATGACCGATTTTATTGCAATATGAACACGTAACTGGTTGTGCATTATAATTTGTTGGCGGTTGCGTAAAATTATTTCTATTAGGTGGACGGTTGTTATTTCCGTTGCTCGCGTAGTTAGGTCTCGAATTATTTCTACATTGTGATGCAAAATGATTTCCATTGCAGTTATAACATTTTATTGGTGGTCTATTAATTGGTTGAGAGAAATTGTTTGCTCGTGGATTATTATTTTGCGCAAAATTATTCGGCCTTACAAAGTTATTTGGTCTTACGTTCCTGTTGTTCCTATTTTCATAATTTGGTCTACGTTGATTATTGTTTTGCGAATAACTACTCGAATAATGATTCCTATTTTCCTGTTCTAATCTTAATTCTACCTGTTCTGACATAGCGATTTGTTTCGCGATTTCAAGAGTTTTAGCATTACGAGATTTTACTATCGTTCTAATCGGTTCTACTAATCCTTTAATGAATACTGCTAGAGTTTGGTCCCTTAATGTTTCATGTATAATTTTTGCTTCTGCAGCCTCTTTGTTTAACGTGCTTACGGTACATAATTGATAATATAGTTTTTCTACTCTATGGCAATAATCGTTCACATCCTCATTGTGATTCATTCTAATCGAATTTAATTGAAGTTGTAACGTCGATGCATTGGTTGTTACTTCGAATGCGTCTGTTAAATATGCTTTTATGAATTGCCATTTTGTTACGTTTTTATATTTAATCATTTCTAACGCTCTACCCGTTAATCGCGTAGTGATATATTTTACTAATATTGGTGCGCTAGTTGCGTCGACTAAACCTACTGCCATATCACATGCATTTATAAATTGGTAAATATCGTCTATCCCTGTGCATACTGGAATTAATTTAAAAGCGTCTTCTAATTTTATGGTTACTGCCATTTTTTTATTGCGTGATTTAGATATAAAATCTAACGACTGATGTTCAAAACTTTCTGTGACTTTGCTACGTGTGACTACTCCTAATTGTGGACTTGGGGTTTTACTTGTGCTACCTAATAATTGGGTATCTACTATAGTATTTAACTGGGCTTTCTGCTGGGCTTCAAACTGGGCTTGGGCTTCTCTGTGGGCTAATAACTGGGCTTCTAACTGGGCTTCTTCTACTACACTAGTGTCATACAATGAATTAGCTACGTTCAAGGGAGATGTATCTTCTTTGTCCATAAATTAACTTAACCACCTATTTAATACGTTAATAATCATAATAATACTCAATAAATTCAATAATGCCCTATAAATACAATAATAACTTCAATAATATGCCCTCTAATAAATTCAATAAACTTCAATAATATTTCAATAATAAAAATGCCCTCAATAAATCAATAAACTTCAATAATAATCAATAATAACTTCAATAAAAATATGCCCTCAATAATAAAACTTCAAATAATCAATATGCCCTCAATAAAATTCAATAATAATCAATAAAATATGCCCTCAATAAAATTTAAAACGGTTTACACCATTACACTTATAATCAACTACCTAGATTTATCTTAATATGTCTTAATTATGTTGCATACGTCTATGTAACAAATTTAAATAACTATTCACTCACAATAATGCTGCGTTCATGGCTGATGATGACATGTTGCCGTTGATGATGCTGCTAATGGATTTGTTGGTACTGCAATGTGACTTATTTGTTTTTTTTTGTTGGTTCCTCCTGGAGTTGTCTTCGCTGAAGAGTGATCAATTCCTCGTTGTTGACAGTAGCCTTTGATGGTTGCCTCCTTTTGGAATCCTAACCGATCTGCGCCAGTGTTACATGCGGCCCTTCAGGGATCCAAAAGCTGGTGTACTTGATAAATAATAATAGTCAATTAGAATGGTAATCAAATGTATTATATTAAACCAGACAAAACAAGCAGAATAATAGTGTTGATTGTAGTGAATTTGTAGTTCGTTCCGAAGTTGATAATCTCCGTGTAAGTCGTGTGAAATGGCTGGGCGGCTAGCGAGTCGTGTGGTGTTCTCGTCTCTGGATACATCTAACTCAGGCTGTCTCGCTGTCCCCTATATATATGGTGGCGGCGTCCTTTGAAAGTGAGCGGCGCGTGTACAGTCGCCCTTGATATGGACCTCACGATTATGAAAGTGGTATTCGTAGTCGAAAACACTTTTGGGTGTGGTCGCATTCCTGGTTGTTATTATGAGCAAATATATGGTATTGCGTAATCCCATTACAATATATTAT